>PVKB01000735.1:327867-609063 GCA_004027205.1 Ctenodactylus gundi | reverse complement strand
GCTATTTTATAGATGAGAAAACTAGAATCCAGAGAATGTGTATAACTCTCTTATCCTTCTCTTTTGCCCCATATCTGTGTTTCTTTGTATCACGTACCATTTCCTGATGTTACTTTTTTTTTTTTTTTTTTTGCATACCTGGCTGTCATTGATCCCCTGCATCCAACTAGCATGTGAGGTCAGGGATGTCAGAGCTTTTGTTTTCTGTACGGCAGCAGTCTTCAGTGCCTAGAATAGTCCGTGGCAGGCAGTAGGTGCTTGATTGGTGTTTGTTGAGCAGAAGGATGAGCCCAACTTGGTCCTATCCCAGGATCCATGTGGTATCCTCCCCACCCTTGACCCATCCCCATAGAAGGCCTACATGACAGTTTGGGTTAGATCATTCCTGAGTGACTGGACAGTAGTCCTCATTTGGATCTGGCCTTGACCTTCATGAAAGCACTTGGGTTTGACCTTTTTATCACGGCTCTTCTCACCTTTTCCCACCACTGGCTACTACTACTTACAAGAGATTTTCTTCTGCCATCTCTAGATGTCACAATCTTATTGAAAATAATTAAGGTTATGTGGTATAGTGCAAGGACAGAGAATTATGGAATCAACTTTGCCAATTACTGAATTGATTAGATGTTCTATACTAGACCTTTTTTGAAAATTATCTCTTCTGTTACTTCTCTTTCTTGTATGTCTCTTCCTACTTCTCTCTGGAAATTCTTTTTTAAGATTTTCTCTTTATTCATCTATCTTTTCCCTTCTGAACACTTTTGTCACTGTGTTATTGTTGTACTGCAGATTGAACCTATGGCCTTTGCACTGAGCTACATCCTCTGCATTTTTTGTTGTTACTTTTGAGAAAAGGTCTCTCTAAGTTACCCAGGCTGGACTCCACCTTAAGATTCTTCTGCCATGACCTCATTGAGTGTTAGGAGTATAGGTGTTCACTAATCTTTTCATTTATTTATTTATTTATTTATTTATTTATTTATTTATTTTTGAGGCAAGATCTCACTCTATAGTTCAGGCTGGTTCTGAACGCACTATGTAGCCCAAGCTGGCCTTGAACTCATAGCAGTCCTCCTGCCTCAGCCTTCCCATTACTGGGATTACAGGCACCACCACACACAGTTTATGTAGAGCTGGGGAATCTAACTCAGGTACTCAAGTGCTTTAACTGCTGAGCTGTTCCTCCAGCCCCTAAAGCAATTTTATGAAATTAGAAAATAGAGGAAAATATTTGGTCTCAATGTAGTTTTGGCAGAGGAGTGAGTAACCCAAGGAATGGACTTTTATAAGGTGAAATTTAATTTGCTCTAGGCCTTCATTATATTCTGTATTAATTTATTACTTTATTGATGAGGTAGGGACTGATACTGGATGTTTCCTTGGTTGGGATTTATATTTTGCATCATAGCTTTGTAGTGTAAGACTATTTAAACTATGCTTATGAAGTGTATTTTTGAATGTAGCTTGTAGCATTTTATAAATTATATCCTGACTAAAGCTAAATTTCATAGCCTTTTTCTTTTTAAAATACTTATTCTGTTTAAATTGCTTTCTTCTTAAATGTGCTGGTACTGTAGTTTGTAATGTTACTGTAATTATGCCAAATCTTCTTTCCTTATTTTTATTTACTTATGTATTATTTATTTTTGAGACAGGGTCTCACTGTGTAGCCCAGGCTGGTTCTGAACTCAGGATGGCCTTAGACTCACAGCAGTCCTCCTGTCTCAGCCTCCCAACTGCTGGGATTGCAGTCATGTACCACCATTCCCAGCTTATGTAGTGGTGGGGAATCAAACTTGGGTACCTAGCGCCTGACTTAGTGCTTGCCAGGCAAGCACTTTAACTGCTGAGCTAGTCCTCCAACCCCTCCTTATTTTTATAAAAATGAAATTGATACAAGTAACAAAAGTGCTGCTATAGGATAAACTAATTTTTTTTTTTTTTTTTTTTTGAGACAGGGTCTTGTTCTGTAGCCCAGTCTGGTCCTGAACTCACTATGTAGCTCAAGCTGGCCTTGGACTCATGGCAATCCTCCTGCCTCAGCCTTCCAAATACTATGAAATAGTCTTGTTGAGGCTTTTGATATGAAAAAAGTTTGCTGTTTCTAACTGTGGTTGTCATCAGGAACAGCTGTGCTTGACTCATCACTAAAGTGTCCAAAGCTGTCTACTTTCACTATATACTCTATAAAAATGTAATGGAAAATTCTACTTTATTACTGTGGAAACTACTTGAAAACTACCAAGGGGTCTTAGAAAAATTGCTGGGATTCTTGGCGTATAAGTGTCTTTACGACCTTTTGGTTTTGCTTCTTATTCTTAAATCTGTAGCATATCCATGAAATTTTTAATTAATGATTTTTGTGCAAATCAAAACTATGTTGAGATTACATCTCACTCCAGCCAGAATGGCAATCATCAAGAAATACAAAAAATAATACCAAGTTGTCATTCTTTATATTACAGGTGATATGCTATAAATTTAGCTGAGTGAATTAAGTTACAGTCGGATAGTTGTACATATGTGGTCAACTCTAGAATTTTTAAACATGAGTATATTCCCTATGCTGAACTACCTCCTTTCTGCCTGCTAGCCAAATTCTAGGCACTATAAGATTGCACTCAGTCCAGAGAGTGGAATTGTTTTCTATATTTAATTAAATGTGAAGCTAATTAAGAAAAATATTTCACTGGAAAAATGCTTTCCAAGTCAAATGTCAGTGATATTTGAATGACTACGTCAATTATTTTGGACTTTGCTTCCCTTTTGTGAGTTAACTACTAATGCAGTCCCCGGGGGCCTACCTTGATGGTTGATAGTGCTGTCCTGAGCTCAGGGTCCATTGTATAGTAGTTGGCACTAAAGCAAAATGGCGGGGCACCTTTGACGTCACTTTATGTGTGGTCCCTATCTTCTATCCTTTAAAAATTAATTGTTATAAAGTTAGAGTTGGACCTACCTATTCAGCAGTACTGGCTTTCCAGAGGCAACGTTAGCTCTTGGTTTTGGCTCACTGACCAAGTGCTAACTATTGGTAAGCTCTGTACCAGTATTACTTTTTTCTCATGTACTCTTGACCCATTTGACATATGAAGAAACTAAACTGTTGAGTGGTAAAATAACGTGGCCACAGTCCCACAGCTTGTAAGAGGTGAAGTCTGAATTTCAGAGGCAAGACTTTGAACCCTGCCTGATCTCACCTGGCATCTGTCATCTGTACCACACTGTTAGCACTTGTTTGCATTTATTTATTTCTCTACTCCCTCCTGAAATTTACGTTTTCAAAGTTATTTCGTAATTTTTTGTGTATGTTTTTTTTAAATGTCACTTAACTGATAAGGATTGAGAATGGAAAAAGAGAAAAGGCAGAAAGGTGTATCAAGTCTGACAAATTCTGAGCACCTGGAGAAAAGGCTTTCATCACATGCCGTCCTCATTGGGCTACCCCGGTACTGTTCAGAAAGGGCCAAGCAGGGCAGTCATGAGGAGATGCTCACCACGCTGATGGAAGGGGTTTCTTCTCTTTGGTGCAGGTGGTGAGGCAGTGCCGCTTTTCACATCGCAGCCGTCACCTGCCAAGATGTCCGTGATGCTGCCCACGGCAGACCTGAAGGGTTGCTGTCCATCCCTGGGCATCAGCACGGTACAGGAGGACACGGAGTCCTCGGGGACGGACACCTTCTGATGAGAAGAAAGAGCCAGCACAGTGTTTAAAGGGCACCGCACATTGACTTAAAGTCATCTCTACTTTGGTCTTTGAGCATATTCTGGAAAAAATATTTCTAATTTTTTATTAAGATTAAAAGCATAAGTTGGGAATTTAGGTAAAGTTTTGAATGAAATAAATATAAATCATCATGAATCTGGCTGTGAGTTGTTTCTAGAGAGAAAATCTGATAAGCCCTGAAGAGGTGACTACTGGCCATTGATGCTTGTGGCAAAGCATCAGCCTAAGACAGATTAAGGAATTTTCTTAGTGAAAGACCAGGTAAAATTTTTTTGCCTAGATAAACCATACATAGTCTCTGGCATACAGTCCCTTTTCTTGATTTTCCTATAAACTTTATGTGAGAAACATTTTAGCTCATGAAATATATGAAGATGGACTTCAGGCCAGATTTGGGCCAGGAACTGTAGTTTGCCAAACTCTGATTGGAGTTTCAGTGTCTCTGTTTGTTCTTTTTTGTTTTTTCTGATAGGAGGGGAGAGTTTTCATGATAGAAGTCCTGCAGAGTTTCTGTATAACTGTAATAGTGAAGTAAGTTCTGCAGTCATTGGAAAGTAGAGCTCAATTTCTCATACTTGGAAATACAAGATCTGTAATAGAAAAGTCTTCCCCTGTAACACTGAAGCCTTTCATCAAGAAAGAATTCTATCTTGATAACTTCCAGATTATTACTACTGCATATGTATAAAGACTGGAAATTTGTATAAAATCCATTTTTAAGTGTCCACAGGGCCTTGAGTTTCTGTATTTTGTTTTAATTTAACTGGTTTCCTGGGTTATATTAGTTATAGGTGAACCACGATTTACCACTTTCTGATTAAATTTTGAGTTTTTCCTATAATTTATTGACTCTGGAACTTAGTTTGATTCATAATGCAACAAGTCATGGGTCAATCTAACTAGCGTCTACTGGGTGGATCATGGTACAGTGATTATTAGGGTACCTCCAGAACCCACCTTAATGAAGACAACATCCCTGAAATTTCTTGTCGTGGTTTGGATCTGGCGTGTCCCCCAAAAGCTTCATGTACCTGTGGATACTGTGTACTGGTGGGAGGTGGGGCCTGGCTGGAAGGAGCAGATGCTTGGGGCTGGACCTGGCAAGCTGTG
Source organism: Ctenodactylus gundi (assembly GCA_004027205.1). Taxonomy (NCBI): domain Eukaryota; kingdom Metazoa; phylum Chordata; class Mammalia; order Rodentia; family Ctenodactylidae; genus Ctenodactylus; species Ctenodactylus gundi. The sequence continues at coordinate 604,223 of PVKB01000735.1, read as the reverse complement.
TGCTGGCTCCGCCCTTCCTCCCAGACTTCTCTCTGTTCCCCCATGCTGTGAGAATCCCTGTCTCTGGTGGTCCAGCTCTGGCCCTGGACCTGAGTCCAGCTCTGTCATGTGATATCACCGTTTTTCATCTGTAAAAGGACTGAGACCTTCTGAAGCTGTGAGATAAATACTTCTTCCCTAAAGTTGTGCACATTGGGTCTTGAGTCACAGCAATAGTTTTCTTCCAAGTTTTCTGGGCATAGATATCAGAGAGGCAGAACTCTTTAGAACTGAGATATTAAAAGTTACTTGTTTAATATATGAGTTAGAAAGTGCATTAGCTTTGGTTCCTAGGATACTGTTTTGTCTGTAAACTTCCACCTTAAGTGGTACACATTTTCCAATATTAAATAGCTTTTAATAAATTGCTCATGTCTTTACCATTTTTGATTAGAGTACCTTTATTTCTATGGCATCCCAAAGTTATGAACAATTCTGTTTCAACTTAAAGAAGAAAAGGCTAATTTCCTCATGGTTCCATAGATTTCAGTTCCCACTCATGAGGCCCATTGCTTCTGTGCCTGTGAGGAAGCAGAACGTGAAGGCAGGAAGTGAGCCATGGAGCAAAACTGCTTACCTCGGGCAGCAGGGGGATAGGGGGAGAAGGATGCTGGTGTCCCAGTCGTCACTTTAAGGGCACATTGCAGTAACCTAACTTCTTTCCATTAGGCTCCACCTCCTGGGGTTCTCATCACCTTTCAGTAGAGCCACAGGCTGCCCTTAGCACATGAAGTTTTGGGGAGGACTCCAAATTCCAAATGCATATCTGTTACCTGTTGATATTTACTATTTCTTCTTTCACCAGAGTGCAAGATCAACTTAGAGCAATTACTGCCTTCATTTGGGCGGCCTGAACTTTAGTCAGTGGTGTAGCTTTGACAGCTGCATGCTCAGCAGGGATAGCATATCCTACACAGGAAGTGCCATTGTCATTTTTAAGGTAAGAATCATCTACAAATAGTATCCAGTCTGGATTGACTAATGGCTAAGATTTGATCTGGGAATTCTCGTGTGCTTAGTTTTTGCTTTTTACTAATGTCTGTCGTCTATATAATTAAGTTCTGAACGTGTGGAGAGTCACTGAATTTTCTCCTATATAACATATACTGTGCAACTTCCAAAATAGAAATAGAACATTTCCTAGCACTCTAGAAGTTTCTTTCTTGCTTTCTTTCTTTCTTTCTTTCTTTCTTTCTTTCTTTCTTTCTTTCTTCAGACAGAGTCTTGCTCAGTGGATCAGGGTGGTCCTGAATTCAGGCTGGCCCTGGGCTCCCAGACACCCTCCTGCTTCAGCCTCCCAAGTGCTGAGATTACAGGTGTGTTTCTTTTTTTTTTTTTTCGCGTGTGTTTTCCGTGGGATTTTTTGTTTAGTGCCGCTTTATTGAAGTTCATGTAGCATACCTGCTTGAAGTATAAGGCTTCATGGTTTTTAACATATCAACAGAGCTGTATAGCCGTCAGCACAACAGATCTGAGACACTTGTCACCCCAAGAGGAACCCCGTCCCCTCAGCGCCGGCTTCCCTGACTGGAGCCATCACTGGCCTACTTCTGGGCTCCTACAGGTGTGTTTCATCATGCCAAGCTAACTTTTATGTGGGGCTGTGTCTTAGCTACTTCTTTGTTGTTGGGGCAGACTCCCCGACATCTGCAGTTTACGGGAGGAAGGATTTCGTTTAGCTCACAGTTTCAGGAGATCTCACACAGCCCATTTGTGGTGGCTGGCAAGGGCAAAAGCACATGGCAGAGGGTAGAGAGCTGTTCACAGCATGGAAGACAGAAACCAAGTCAGGGGGAAGGGTGAATTAGCACAAATCCTTCCAGGCCTTATCCCGGTGATCTGCCCTTCCACATCAAGACTCAGTGTTTTGGCACTTCTGGGACACTTTAAGCTACAGTGTCCTGCCCATTCCAGGACACACACCCAGTATGTGCTACATGCCCACAATCTACCACATGTCCCTAATCCATCCCACAACTGTAATCCACCTCTCCTGACCAGGCCCCACCCCATAGTAGCACATGGGTTCCATCGCCATTTCACAACATCCAAACTCATGAGGCTTGGAGTGCAGTCATGCCAGATCTAAGCCAGAACAGCTGGGGAACTGAATCCTGGGCCTTGAACTTACTGGGCAAGTGCTCTAACTACTGAGCACTCGCCCAACCGCCTAGAAGTGTCCTTGGCTATACTTTCCCAGTTTATACAGACCCTCTTTCTCTAAAAGTAACTACCATTATGATTTCCATCACCATCAATTCTACTTATTTCTTAATTTTTTGTAGGTGGACTCACACAGTATGCTTTTCTTTCTGATTTCTTTTGTAAGTATATCTGTGAGATTCATACATGCTTTTGGAATTATCAATAACTAGTTATTTTTTTATTGTTGCATGGTGGTCCTTTGTATAAATATATTACAATTCACTTATTCATTCTACTGTTAATGGACATTTGGATTGTTACCACTTTTTGTTATAATTGAGGCTGCTATTTATTTTGCTAATTTCTCTTGGGTACATTTCTTAGTAGTAGGCTATGCCGATGTGTAACTTTATAGGACATTCACATTCTTTATCTTCTCAGTACAATGAAACAGTTGTGGATTCTTTATGTGGATTCTTCTATAAACAGTCATGGATTCTTCTCCTAAATCATGCTATTAGAATCTGAATGATGTTACATTGTAAAATGGGTCGTAGAAGGATTTCATAGGCAGTAAGGCAGGTGACAGAAGCTTAGTGTTGCCTAGAAGTGTCTGGGATTGTACAGCAGGTAGAATGCAAAGATTTCATACAGAAATAAGTGCTTGTCAGCCTAGGGCAGAAGTGTGGGCCGTTGAGCCACTACTGTCCCCAAGTGAGGGAAGAATATTCTGTAGCTCAGAACAAGAGAATTGTTCACGTCAGTTTTTGGTATATACCTCTGTGCCAGATTAACATTCCTATTAGGCAGCCTTATCTTTCTTGAGCACCTGGGGGGGAGGGTTGGCACAGTTAGGAATATACAAAGGGTAGAGAGAGATGTTGGAGGAGGTGTTTTTCTGCCTTAATATACCATATGAAAGGTGAGAGATCCTAGTATCATATTTACAAACTCTTGCAAGGGTAGTTGTGAGGAACCTTCTGTTTGTTCTTAGATCTAGACTCTTTCTCTTTTGCCCTCACTGCCATGTGCCTAGGGGTCCAACCCAGGGCTTCATGCATGCTGGGAAAGTGCTGTACTACTGAGTTCAGTCCCCACCCTTGAGGCCTTGTGCATAATGGAATGGTTTTTATTCTGAAGGGTAACAGAGTACCTGTGACAGGTAACAAACCAAGTTATATAGTTTCAAATTTTGTAATTTTGTGACTATATAGTTACAAATCTTACTTTTATTGCCTGAAATTAGGTGGAAGTATAAGTTTTCTGGACACTTTATGTCCCTTTCTACCAATTTTTAAAAGAAATACTTAAAGTCTTAGAGCAGGAGAATGCAGTAATAATTACCCATCATAGCTTGTTGTATAAAGGTGGATCATAACGTGAAAATCATTAAGATTATTTGGACATTGAAAAAAATATATAGGTAATTCCGTAAGTCAAGTTCCCTGATTTTCACATGAATCAAATAAGCACCAATCCCCCTTAACTATAATGATAACTAAAGAAGGCTGTAAGTATTTCCACTCTTATGAAGTAACTACTCGTGGAGCATATAGAAGACAAGATGATATTTTGGAGTCTAAGAATCACAATTATTTTAATTATTCTGAATTTTTAAACAGATCTGCAGACTTTTCTGTTAAAATTTATGCATTAACAAGGTGATTCTTGCCAAGAGCTATGTGAGAAGAAGTAGCCTGTGTTCTCACAACAAGATAGGATTGATTTCTGAGGTCTCTTCAGATTTGAGTGAGTTTTGGCTAATGTAAGCTTATAAGGACCGGTCTGAATCTAAGGATCGGCAGTAGTAAGCATAGTCCTCAGCCTGTGGAGGTGGTCTATACTCTTAAGCTGTGACCCTCCTGGGGTTTGAATGGAATGCTCACATTGTTGACCAGTGCCTTCCAGATTGGAGCAGTGTGAATCTGAAATCGTGTCTTCAATATCGGGCAACTGTTGACATCTCTACCTAGCTCCTTCAGGATTCCAGCTGTTGCTTCCCACTGAGTTCCTTGGACTTTTGCCCAGCATATGTGCAGGTCAGGAGTCAACTGAAAATCTGAGAGTTTGTATGCACATTAGGGATCCCCTCCAATCTATAAATCCTTACTTTATAGGATTTCCCTTGTCAATTTTTAGCCTTTCTGAGAGTCCTCATCACTGACTTTCAAGTCCAGTGAGGCTACTACTTTTGCTGAAATGTGTTCTTCAAGAACATGGGCATTGAGAAATACCCTGGGTAAGTGTGTCCTTCTCTTCCTTCAGAGCATGTGAATGTTTTGTTTCTGCTGATCTCGGTCACTATCCAATGTCTTCAGATGACTGTCTTTTATACTTTGTTCAGAGTTTATGATTGTTCCCAGCAAGAGTGCTGCTGTGACACAGAATAAAGGTGCTCCTTGATTTACATGGGGTTCTGTCCTGTAAACCCATTGTAAATTGAAAAACATCGTAAGTCAAAAATACATTTAACACACTCAAAACTACTGACCTTCCATTGGCCTATCCTACCTTAAACATGTTTAGAATACTCACCTACAGTTGGGCAAAATTACTTAGCACAGCCCTAGTTTATAAAGTACTCCATATCTGTGTAGCTTATTGTATACTATACTAAAAATGAAAGAATGGTTGGCAGGGTCCACTTTCACACCATCATAAGACCAACAAATTCTAAGTGAAAGCATCATCAGTTGGGGACCATCTGTATTTCACCATTACTGAAAGCTAGAATAGAAGCAGCAGTGAAAAGGTGAGAGAGAAGAGGCAGGTTTTCTTTTTCTTTTTTTCACTGGGTATTGAACTCAGAGCTTTTAACCTGAGCTACGGCTATATTCCTTTTTAAATTTTGAGATAGGGACACACCAAGTTGTTACATTTCCCAGGCAAAGCTCCAGCTTGTGGTCCTGCTTCAACTTCCCAGAGTGCTGGTATTTCTGGTGTGTGCCACCCTACCTAGCTCACACTTTTTTTTTCAAACATTTTCCTTTCTTCTTTTCTTATCTTTCTATCGTTGGCCCAGCCTAGAAATGCAGGAACTAAGGAACAGGAATGTTGGGATGAGAAGGCATCACTTTTCTATCCCCAGGACACAATACCTGACACCCACAGCTTAAAGAGGGAGGGGTTGGTTTTAGCTCACACTTTCAGTGTCCTCAGTTAATGCCTGGCTGGCTTCTAGGCAGAAACAGCAATGGTAAAAGGGCCTGGGTGGAAAAAAGCTATTTGATATGGTGGCCAGGAGGCAAGGAGAGTGACAGGAGGAGCTGGGGACAGGAATGTACCCTCCCAGGCCGTGCCCACCAGTGGCCCACCCCTCTAACCACTGTTCGCCTCAGGACAGCGCTTGAAATCCAGAATTGATTAATCAACTATTGAGTATAGTGCTCCCACAACCCAGTCACCTCCCAAGCACATGAGATTTGGGGGAACGTTTTAGATTTGGACCATAACAAGGTAGCTTAAGAGTTTGGAGGAAAACGATTGTCTTTGCATGTAAGCCTTCTTTCATAAAGCACTCATGAAACACTAAAGGAGTAGCTTTAAGTTCTGCTGTGGACCATGTAAAAACTAAAATTCCCAGGCCACACTCCATATCCACAAATCTGCTGGTAGAAGAGCCCAGGGATCCTATTTTTTTTTCTTTGTATTGGAGATTGAGGCCAGGTTCTTCCCATTGAGCTATATGTGTGGCCCTTTTATTTTCATTTTTGAGACAGTCTCACAAAGTCTCTGAGCTGCCTAAGCTGGGCTCCAACTTGTGATCCTCCTGCTCCAGCTTCCCAGAGTGCTGGAAGGACAGGCCTATGCCACTACATCTGGCTGAGTCCTGTGGTTCTGGTGGCTGACCATGACTGAGAACCGTGGCTAGAGGACAGGAGGTCTCAGCTGTACACTGAGTGTACAAGTGGATGAGGACATGTCACAGGTGGCCACAGTGACGCCTTTTGCCCAAGTTAAATTGTTAAATTGTCTCCTCCTTCACTGGCTGAATCCGTCACTGAATTGTTGAAGACTTGTCCGAGTGCTGTGGAAAGTATCAGCCAGGGTGTATTTTGACACTGATAGATGATGCTTTGTTTCATGGGAAATAGTGCAGGAACAGCCCGGAAGTCGGAAGTCCATTGGGAATGTACTAATGTTAGGTGTTCTGTTCAGTTTCTTAATCTCTCAACAGACTAGAAACTTGTTTGCCCCTTGAAAGGCCTTTTATTGTCCTGAACCTGTCTCTTAGAAATACCTTAAACCCAGAAAACAAACCTCACTTCTCTTTAGAAGTGTTTAACTTGGACAGAAAAGTAGTTGAATTCAGATGCTTTATGATGACTAAAATTTAACACCCAGGAGTACAGTTCTAAAGTGACTTTGAAATCCCCCCCCTTTTACTAAAATCTTTCTTCTCCTTTGGGAGGATAATTTTTTAAGATGCAATAATCTGGTTTTTGGCATTCACTTAAGACCAGTGCTTGTAAGATGAATATGTATCAGGTAAAATGGATGAAAGGATGGGTGCTCCACAATGAAGCCATTGCCTCCTCCTGTGACCACTTTAGGAGGGCTTCCTGGGGAGTGGCAGGGTGTGGTTTCCATTCTCTGTGCTGAGCCAGCAAGCTACCCCCTCATACTTCTGGAAAGCCTATCAGTATATCTTTACTTTCACTAATTATTGCAATAACTAGTTAGTGAAGAGAGAAGCATGTGTCTTGTGATTCTCTCTTCTGAATTGTAATCAATAAACTGGTTTTGTTTTTAATTGGTTCCCCTTTTTCCTTGATATATACCTGGATTTTTCTCCTTTAGAATACGATTTGCTATGAAGCAACAATAATTTTAAAGAAAAATTGAATAAAACACCTCGCCCAAAACTGTAGTCTTAACCCACATATTTTTTGATATTTTTTAATGAGAGTCATAGACACTGATTGGACGCCTTATGAAATCGGAAAATATATGTAGAGTGGGAACTGGCTTTTTTTTTTTTTTTTGCAGTCTGTGTTTCCACTAGAAAAACAACTGGGAAAGATAGCATATCTCTTTGGAAATTTTGTTGATATATTCTCTTCTTCATGTTAAAATTCTCTAAAGTTTTCGTACAGTCCATGACAGGGCGGAGCCTGGGGTTGGCGGGCCACAGGTGGGGGTCACAAGCAAAGACTGTCAGACTCTGGGCCTGGCCCAAGGCATTGGGTGAGAGCATCAGGCAGGCTTACTGCCTCGGGTGCTGCGCTGCCGCCCTGACAGGAACAAGGAGCCTGTGCCCAGGAAAAGTTCCAGGAGATCACCCAGCCCTATGATGTGCTCAGCGACCCACGCAAACCCGAGATCTTAAGGCCTGAAGGTGGTGGCCCACGTGGCGGTAGCGGTGCCCATGGTACCTCTTTCAGCTCCACATTCCACAAAGACCCTGACGCTATGTTTGCCGTGTTCTTTGGTGGCAGAAATCCCTTCCACACCTTTGGACAGAGGAACGGAGAAGACATGGACAGGGATGACCCTTCTTTGGCTTCCGCATGAACGTGGGTAGATTTACCAACGTGAATTTTGGGTGAACCCGCTCTGCCAAGAGCCAGCCAGAAAGAAGCAAGCTCCTCCTGTCACCCGGGACCTCAGAGTTTCCAAGAAGAGATCTATATGGGTTGCACCAAAAAGATGAAAACCTCCTACGAGCTGCTGAGCCCTGATGGCAAGAGCATTAGCAATGAGGACAAAATGGTGACCATTGAAGTGAAGGAGGGGTGGAAAGAAGAAACGTAAGGAAGGGGACCAGACCTCCAACAACATTGCAGCGGGCATCATTTTTGTTCTAAAGGACAAGCTACACAGTATCTTTAAGAGAGGTGGCTCTGACGTCATTTATCCTGCCAGGATTAGCCTTCCGGAGGCTCCGTGTGGCTGTACTGTGAACGTCCCCACCCTGGGTGGCAGGACCATACCTGTTGTACTCAAAGATGTCATCAGTCCTGGCATGAGGAGAAAGGTTCCTGGAGAAGGCCTCCCCCTGCCTAAGATGCCTGAGAAGCACGGGGTCCTCATCATCGAGTTTGATGTGACCTTCCAGAGAGGATTCCACAGACGTCCCGGACCGTCCTGGAGCAGGCAGGTCCTTCCCGTATAGCCACTGAGATCCCCGAGGACTGACAGGGACTTTCCAGAGCTCAAGGATTCCAGACTGTCCCACCAGCCATGGAACAGAGAGGAGGTGCATCCAGAGGGCTTCATGCTGCTGAGTGGTTCCCAGAGAACACATGACAATCTTTCAAAGCCGTGCACTAGACGTCAGTGTTTTTTCAAACACCAGGGCTCTACGTGGTGGGAAGAGCAGGAGACGGCACCCCAGTGTCCCCTGTGGGCCCTGCCCAGTGGCAGGAAACAGGCCCACAGTGGACTCACCCCCCAGGCCCTCTGCTTGCAGCTGCCAGGCAGTCACCTGACCCTGTGCACCCTCAGTTGCCACCGTGTGATGAGTGTGTGTTTAGCCTGTGTGTGCTGCCTGCACCTTGTGAAGCTTGCCCTGAAGAATCCTGTCTTCTCTTTGGCATCTCAAGTTAAGTGAGGACCTAAACCAGTCTGCCAAGCCACCTGGCTGGCACCACAGCAATACTCAGTCTCCTGGGACCAAGGGAGTGGCCCTTCTCCCTCCAGGTCTGGGGCCCCTGGCCAGAGTGGGGTGCTCCTGCCTTCCACTCTGCTGACACCGACTGCTGACCATGCTCCTTCGTCCCCTGCAAGGCAATCCTGTGGCCCACCTGGCACTACCAGTGGCCCAGGCAGGTTTTTTCTTAATGGACTCTGGACTCTCTCAAAAGGCTCTGATCCTTTTGGCTTTTGCACAACCCTGGAGATAGTCTCTTTTGATAAAAGAGTCTTTGCTTCTGATTACAGGAGCACTGTGGATGTACGTAAATGCTTTTTATAATTCCATGTATGGTTGGTCTGCACTCAGTGAAGATAGTCTGTGGCAGCCCCTGCTACACAGGGCAGAGTGACACTGGAAGAAGCGGGGTAGGGGTGGGGCGGGCATGTCTGTTCTCTGGGGGGCCACTCTGGTGCTCAGACATTCAGGTGCGGTGTAAGTTGCCCCTGCTGACCCAAGACCAAAGTGTGTGAGTTGTCATTGTGCAGCGTGACAACATTAAAGACTGATGCTAAACTTCAATAAATAAATAAATAGAATTGTCAAAAGTTTTGTTCAACAATATTGTTACATTTAATTACCCACCTAGAATAGAGAATTAATTAAGAGATAAGAGGCTATGTGGAGTTGAAATGTATTTTGGGGAACTGAAGACTTTTAAATATATACTTTAAAGTTAAATGGCATTGTTCCTTTTTACACCTAAACAAAATTTCACAAAGAAACTCTCGGCTTTTATAAAATTCCTCTTAAAATTGCTTTTTTCCTTCTTTTGAATGCTACATATTCTGTTTCTCTGGGATACTAAATTAAGTGTACCTTGAATTTATTTCTTACAGCCTAAGAAGTCTTTCTCTCCGTTACAAGCTGTCAGTACCATTTGTATTTTAAATGAAAGGCAAACCCTTTTCCTGAACAAGGGACTCCAACTTTCTTTGGGGATTATCTAAACAAAGTCATGAGTCCCCTTTTCTCTGTTCCATCTTCACATGAGAAAGCATAAATCATGCAACCCAACAAATAAACACAACTGACATGTTATTTCTCTTTCTGTAGAGACATCAGTTCTTTAATCTCCTTTTTCTTGCAAGCAGGCCGACATTAGAGGACCAAAATCCCAATGTATACACAATGGCATTCTGTAAGAAAGAGAACTCTGATGGAACCGCGTGTTAGAAAAGCATAACACAACACGGCCGCAGGAATACCTCTTGCTGTTTCACTTCTCCCATCCTGCTTGGCTATAAAAACCAGAAGGCATTGCTGCTGAAAGCACGGGAACAGCCAGCTAGGAGGGACAACCTAGCCATGAGGTGCTGTGGGCAGTGCTCTGTGCCAAGAACCCGACACTCTTTCAAGCATGATGTTTTATTGTTAAGATTTTATAAGAAGTTAGCTTTGCCCTAATAAGAAAGGAGCAATTTAGAAATAGAGGGAAAGGAGCAATTTTGCCTCATTCATTCTTCTCTAGTATAAACATGGTATCAAGCTAATGCTTTCTTGGCATGACATGAAGCTCTGAACTAACAAAAGAGGTGCCCTGAAGGCCCACCTGGCCTCAGAGGTCTTTACATAAAAGTTAAATGGTGATGGCTGGCACTCAGTGCCCCAGACTGGCTTGGTGAGGGATTTTGGCAGAGACTTTTAACTGGTACAGAGTAGCTCTACCAAAATAAAAGTATGAAACCCACTGGAGAAAGAGAAGAGTGGCTTTTTGGGGGGTAGGAGGACTCTTCATATGTCTGTTTCAGGGAGAAGCCCTGCACCTAGGGGTCTGCTTTTGAGAATGTTTGATTTGGAAGCCTGTCAAGGCAATTCAGGGGTATTTTTTGAAGTCTGAGAAAGACAAGAAACTAAATGTTCCCAAAGAAAATGGGTTTCACCATAATTTTATGTTGTTTCTGTTGGTCCAAGCAAATTCTAATATTCAGCTCACATGGGGCAAGAGGTGGGGTAGCAAGGCATTCTGGGACTCCGGTTAGATATGGCTGCTGCACAGTGACATGTAGGAGGGCAAAGGGCTTACTGTGGAGTAAGTGAATCCTCTGCCCGCATAGGTAAAATGATTTCTTTTTTCCCAGTCTGAGGCCCAGAAAATAAATGCTAAGTATGTCTACATTTATTTTATTTTATTATTTGTTTGTTTGTTTTTTAAGTTACTGGTGATTAAATCTAGAGTTTTCACTCTGAGCTACATTCCCAGCTGTTTTATTTGGAGGTGGGATCTCATTAAGTTGCCCAAGCTGGGCTGGAACTTGTGATCGTCCCGCCTCGGCTTCCCAGAGCACTGGGATTACAGGCTTGTATCACTCCACATCCACCTCTCTGCCTGCATTTCAGAGTGAGTTGCTGGACTCCATGAGAGGACCTGTGTGAGGACCAACACTCACTGCGACAACAGAGAAGCCCGACGCGGACAGCAGTGACAGTTTCTTGGAGAGGGTTTTTGAGGGTGAGTTTGAAGGTGTTCACAGAGTTAAGGAAATTCCACTCGGGGGACTTGAGTTCAAGGAGCCCGCGGACTCACCGGCCTGCAGCCTGAGGAATCTGGAAGGGAAAGGCTGTTGCACCGGGTGGAGCGTGAGAGCCGCGGTGCCACTGGGAACTAGCCGTACATCCCACGGAGGGCCGGGAGGGGCAGGGGTGTGGGAGCCTTCGCCTGGGACCAGCGGGGGCACTGTGGGAACGAGTCCGGCTAGAAACGTTCATGTTTGCCCAAGAGGACTGCCGAGATGAGTGATGTGAGCCGAGGCTGGGCCGCCAGGCTCCCTGGAGCTGAGGAAGAGGAAATCAAAACAAGTCCGGGGAAATGAAATGCGTTGCTTACCTTAAGGAAGTTATAGCCTAACCATCTCCTCTTGACTTCTGAAGAAGCCAAGAAAGGAGGCAAGCGTTCCCCCTGTTCAGGGATCCTCGGATTCAGTACCTAGCCGGCCAGAGGAGATGAGCCCCAGAGGCTCCTTTCACCCCTCCACCACCACAGCCTTCCAGAGCCAGAGGCCCTAGTGGGGGGGGGGGGGGGGGGGGGGGGGGGGGGGGGGGGAGGCAGAAGTAGGGGAGTGGACAGGAAAGGGAGAGGACACCTCCCCAGGCAGGGCTCCCTATCCAGAACCCCGGTCGCAAGGGGGAATGCTCCACTGTGAATGTCCCTCAGAGTTCTCCCTATTACACAAGGCTGGGCATTTGCTTTTGTGGAGATCTTCTGGTTGTAGCTGACCAGAGGATTTTATGTTAACTAGGAATGGGTAGACAGCTGCAGAGCCGCCTATATTGTTTATTATTTTACTTACGTAAGAATTAGTGTAGGAATGTGGGTATGTTACCATTGGAGCATAAGCAGATAAGCCACCACACGGTCTGTCCCCCAGGAGCGAAGGCCCAGGGAGGCAGCCAGCGGCTTCAAGGGACTACTTTGTAGGGAGAAGGAAGCTGCTTTGTTACTGTACCAGCTCATGAGTCAGTTCTGCTCAGTCCCTGGGGAAAACTGAGAAATTACCGAGTGAAAGAAGATACTTAGCATCCCTCCCCCGCCTGACAGATACTTTCTGTTCCTGCCGCAGATTTGGGCAGATGTTGACATAAACTGCTTCTGGAACAGCAGAAAAGGTGCACGAAGGTGACGGGAACTATGAAGCGTGTTCAGGATGTGCAGGCCGGCGGGAAGCGTCGCTTCAAGCAGGGAGGCAGTGTGTGCACCAGCGTTCGCCTGGGCAGTGGGCCGGATTCTGGAAGTAGGTGTTACTAGGAGTCCGTGCATCAAGAGACATATTATGAAGGGGTGTTGATGGCAGGGACACTGCTGTGACCATAGCCTCACTTTAAACATTCTGTAGTACCTTACGAGATCACTTGAAATTTTTTTAAATGGTATGTTAAGTTCTAAAATATTACCATTAGTAACCTGTACCCAACATAGGTTTCCTTAGAACAGGACATGGTGGGCTGGAGGAATGGCACAGCCCTTGCCTAGCAAGCCCAGAGCGCTGGGTTCAATGCCTCAGCACCCCATAAACTGGGCATTGTGGCACATGCCTGTAATCCCAGCACTTGGGAGGCTGAGGCAGAAGGATTGCCATGAGTTCAAGGCCAGCCTGGGCTTTCTGGTGAGTTCAGGACTAGCCTGGGCTGCAGAGTGAGACCCTGTCTCAAAAAATACAATAAAATACAACAACATAAAATAAAATAAAATAAAATAAAATAAAATAAAAAAAGAAATAGCCAGGCCTGGGTATAAGCCTAGCATTGGAAGGAGCCTTGGGAGGCTGAAGCAGGGAGATCACAAGTTCAAGCCCAGCCTGGACATTGTAGCAACTTGATGAGATCCTGATTCCAAATAAAAAATGGACCGGGGTTGCAGCTCAATGTGAAGGCCTGAGTTCAATATCTGTGTTGCAAAAAGAAAGAAAGAAAGAAGAGAAAAGAGGGAAGGGAGGGATGGAGGGAGGGAGGGAGCCAGGGACAGCAGTGCACCTCAATCATAGGGCATTTCCCTTGCATACATGAAGACCTGAGTTTGATTCTTATCACCACAAAAAGAAAAATAAAAGTACAGAGACTGTGGTAGGTTTTCTCTGTCTGTTCCTGGTTTTAAAGCAAGGAGTAGTGAGCAAGGAGACAGTATTCACAGACAAGAAATACAGTATGTACTTCCGGATCAGTTCATTACCTGGTGTTCAGAGTCTCATTGTACAACTTCCTTCATAGAATTTGCTTTTCAACAACTATGCATTCATTGAGTTTCTCACCAACAAGTGATATCAAACTGTTTTCAATCTGGAATGACTTCTGGTTTTATGTTTTGGTTTCTATGGTTGGTCACTATATTGGGGTTCTCTTGAGGAACAGAACCAATGGAATCTGTGATTACTTGGAGTTGGGTTGGGCTGGCTTACGTGATCAGAGGCCGGATAGTTCCACAATGGCTGTTACAGACTGGAAGCCCGAGGAGACCACTAGTCGGAAGTCTCAAAACAGAACGAGAGGAAACCATGCTACAACGCTAGCTCCAGGCTGAAGGCTGGTACTGCTCCTTGGAGAGTGGCTGGTCTGAGCCCTCAGGCAGAGGTTGAAGAAGTTGGATTTGAGGTCTGTGGATGATGGTGGCAACAAAAGCAAATGAGTCCGAGAAGAAACCAGCGGCATGGGTCGGCACTTAACCCCTTCTACTCCTTGCTCCACCTGGGCCCCCAGCCTCTGGTGGGTGCTGCTCAGAGTTCTGATCTGAATGCTGATCCTGCCCCGAGTTCCCAGACCTGCACGCCAGTGTTCTTAGGAAGCACCCTTCCAGTCATACCCAGCAGCGTGCTCTGTGCGTTTCCTCGGCGTCCCAGTCCCCTCAGACTGCCAGCCAGCCATCACAGCGACTCAAGTGTGCAGCTGCTCAGAGCCACGCACGGTGGACTGGCATTTCTTTCTTCAGAAGCACCTGGTAAACACACTAATCATTCATCGGGACACAGACTTTTAAATTTGTAAGTAAATCGTGTACACACCCACACACACCACATTTTTTTTTAATAGGAAGGCTGCTTTAAAGCCAATGCAAAGAGATCTTTTCATTCCTTCCAGACTGTGGTTCAAGGTGAATATGTTAAATGTCGAGCTTGGGATTTACCTAATGGTTTTCAGAAGCCAAACCTGTAGCTTGATTAATGCTACCTCCTAATGCTAATGATGTGTGCCCCAGTAAATCCTTAGAACATTTTCCCTCTGGTAGTATACTAAAGCCACGCGTTATGAGCTACCGGGGATCAGGGGATGTATTGCTTGGGGGAAAAGCACACCCAGCTCTTAAAGGCTGTGTTGTGCACATGGGTGAACCTTAGTCAGCCTGTATTTCTATAGAATTTCTGTGCAAACATTGAGAATGCTCTGAGATCTTTTTCACTCCCCAACACCAATGGAATACTCCTCAAAGTTCTGTAATATCTTTGTTCCAAAGGACAAAAACTGTCCAAGAACAAATCCCTGTAAAAAGTTTTTTTTTGAACCTAGGTTTAAAGAATGGATTTTGGAGTCATATTTGGAGTTATCACCCGAGTGTCCTCACAGGGTGGGCTCTGTAGGGTTGTTGTTGTTGTTTGTTTCTGAGGCAGCATCTTGCTCTGTAGTCCAGGCTGGTCCTGAAGTCACTATGGAGCCCATGCTGGCCTCCACACGCATAATACTGTTGCCTCATCCTCCTGAGTACCGGGGTTGATTACAGGCAAGTGCTGTTAAGGTGGGCTACTCATTCTTGGACAAGGAAACCATTCAGACTCTCTGTAAACTAGGAACTGAGGGGGAAAGAGAGAGAGAGAGAGAGAGAGAGAGAGAGAGAGAGAGAGAGTGCTACCTCTCAAGGTTGCAGAGAGGAGGAGCTGAGATCGTACTTGGAAAGTGGACAGCCTGATGATCATTGGCACCTAATGAACCAAGTGGCCAGTCACTAGTACTTCCATCAGAACCGTGACTAAACACTATGCCCATCTTGGGGTCTTCCCAGACCAGTCACTTTGCTTTGTGCTGCTGTGATTGGCTAGGTTTATAGAGTCCAGGTTGACGATCCAGATGATGTTCTCTCGGAGGCCATAAGGCTGGGTTGCAGGGCAGGGCTAAGGGGTGGGGACCGGCAGGCGTCCTCCCACAGCCGCTTCCCAGCTTGCCAGTAATCACAGTCTAGCACTGGACACAGGTGCAGAATACCCTGTGGGCAACTCGGGTGAGTTCTGGGAACAGAGGGAGGCCCGATCGCCCTCCTTCCTGACCCTGTGTGGCTCCGGGCAGTGGAGGTGAAAGAAAACACGCACCTGGAGAGGCAGCCCTGTCCACCAGGGTTAGCTGAGATGGACGGGGTCCCAGGACAAGACGATCTCTGCCCAACTTCAGGCTCAGCCAGCTGAGGCTCCGCTGCTCTCCGCTCTCAGTGGACTCCTGGTTATTGTCTTCAGCCGTTTGCTTTTCCATAACAGAGTATTGCACGTGGGTAATTTGCAAGGACACAGCATCATTTCTCACAGTACTAGAGATGGGGAGACCAGCATCAGGGTGCCAGTAGCTGGCAAAGGCCTTGCCACTGCTGGAAGGTGAGAGTATGGGAGGCTGCAGGGGGAGGGAGCGAGGGAAGGAAGGGGGAGCCTGAATTCACCTTGTAGAGGTCACGCTCGAGTAATGAGTAATCTACTCATGAGGACTAATGGAACCACATAAATGTTCCACTTTTTTTTTTTTTTTTGTACTGGGTTTGAACCCAGGACCTTTTCACTGAGATAATCCCTAACTCTTTTTACTTTTTAAAAAATGTGTTTTGGGGGTTGGAGGAATAGCTTAGCGATTAAAGCACTTGCCTAGCAAGTGCTAAGTACTGGAGTTCGATTCCCCAGCACCATATAAACTGGGCATGGTGGTGCATGTCTCTAACCTTAGCACTCAGGAGGCTGAGGCAGGAAGATTGCCATGAGTTTGAGACAAGTCTGGCCTATATAGCGAGCTCAGAACCAGTCTGGACTATCAAGCAAGAACTTGCTTCAAGAAAAAAAATAAATAAATAAAATTTAAAAATTTGTTTGAAGTAGGGTCTTGTTGAGTCATTAAGTTGGGTTCGAACTTTGAATCCTCATGCCTTAACCTCCCAGAGTGCTGGGACTCCAGATAAGCATCAGCATGCCCTGCTGGGTTCCTTCCTAACAGTGTTATGCTACAGACCAACGTTCTAATACTTGGAGAAACATGTTTATACCACAGTAGAAACCTTTTAAACGCTGCTCCATGTGGATTGTTCTGGAAATCTACGTGTGCCCCATACGAACAGCTTGGGAGGGGAAGATTTATATATTGTACTTTTAACAATAACACAAGGAACTTTTCTGTTAATTCCACTAAACTGGCACACTCACTGTTTCATTTTTCCAGAATTCTCACCAAGCCTTGACCCTTGCGTGCATAATTTTATATGATTACATTATTGCATAGGCAATAATTTTATTTTGAATCAATTTTAATAAAGTAACATGAATATGTACATGCTATTAAAAATTCAAAACAATGCAAAGCTAAAAGTGAAAGTCTCTATTACCTCACCTAATTTCATTTTTTGTTATAATTTCTTTTTACCCCTTTTTTCCAAAAATGAGGTCATCTGCAAGTGTTGTCTGTGGGTTCCTTTTATTTACTTAACATGTCTTAGGATGTCTCTGTCAGTTCTGGGGCCAAATGTTACATTTTGCCTTTTATTCCCTTAGTAATTTTATAAATGTGTCTTCACATTGCCAGGTATTTATAATTGAACAATGGCAGTGAGTGGGATTAAGAGTCAAGTGGCACAGCGGTTAGAGAGCTCACCTAACAAGTGCAAGGGCCCGAGTTCAACTCTCCAGCACCACATACGCCAGGCATGTAGAGCACATCTGTAATTCCAGCACTCAGGAGGCTGTGGCAGGAGGATTACTATAAATTTGAGGCTGGGCTGGGTTCCATAGACTTCAGGACCAGCCTGTACCACAAAACGAGAGCCTGTCTCAAAAAAAGAACAAAGAGTCAGGTCTCCTACTTGTGGGACGTGAAGCGACCTATCCCCAAAGGGAAGGCGTTGTGCTGAGTGAGCAGACGGGACACTGAGGTGGCTGGTGCAGTCAGCCCATTCCATAAGGCCGATGAGGACAGTAAAGCTCTTTGGCACTTCCTCTGGATTCAGCACAGAAAGCAGAGGACCTTGCAAATCTGCAAACAAGGGCCTCACGTTCAGAAGCGGCCTGGCTCTCTGGTGCCTCCCGGGAGCCGTTCTGCCAGCTCTGTGTTGCCAACATCTTATTACTATTAGTGCAGGAGAGCCGTTGTCTTCTAGCGTAGCCGCTACGGTAGCGTTCCTCTCCCACCCAGCCAAATGCAGTCTTGGATGGTACAGCTCTGCTGGCCCATTGGTTTATTCATTCACCAGACATCTACTCAGCTGATGCTCAGAACACGCCAGGTCTGTGGAGCGCTGGTGCCGGGAGCTTTGCGTGTCTTCTCGCTTGCCATCACAGCAGCCCTCCAAAGTGGATGCGTGGATGCTACTGTCTTAATTTTGCAGAGGAAGAAACCGAAACTCCCAAAGGTGAAGTGACCCCCTCATTCAACAGCTCCCGTTAAGTAAGCGCCATGGCCTGACGCTTAACTGCAGTAAATTATCCTGTAGGAAATAAGAAACCCATGAGATTTTTTTTTTTTTTTTTGCACGGAGATGCCAGAAAATGTGATCAAATAACACCATCTTCACAACCACTCTATGATATATATTGTATGCTTCCTAATTATTTTCAAATGAGGTTCAGAGAGTCCAAGACTTCAATGCAAGTAATAGATAAACACACTAGTCCCCCAGGTTGCATGTAATTGTTGTGTATTGCAAGCATACACAAACAAATAGAACAGTTATAGGAAGGGGGAGAGAACAAGACTGAGTGGGCAGTGTGTTCCGGGCTCTTGGTCGCAGGTGCCCAGCCACACAGCCGCTAGGCCGGCCAGCTCCCTGAGCACCTGCCGAGGGAGGCAGGCCCCTGCAGCTGGGGCCAGCGCAGGGGCTGGGCCTTCCCCGGCCGGCATCGATTACTTCTGTCAGCAGAATATTCCAGATGGATTGGCTTCTATAAAATACGAGGAATCTCAGAGGCTAGGTGCTGGGGGAGGGGAAGAGAGAGAACTGGCACAAAAGGACTGTTGGATAAGGCTGTTTTTCCTCCCCAGGGCTGGTACAAAATACTGAACTGTCCCAGAACACGGTCTGCTTGTTAATTGTTCAGCTGATTGTTCAGTTGATGGGAGGCAGGTGTGCGGAGCGCGGGAGTCCACGCCGGGACCGGACTCAGCAGGCGGCCCTGCTCGGCTGGCTGCACCGGGAGAGGCCGCTCTGCTCCCACCGGGTCTGGGCTTTGGGTGAGAGTTCAAGGCTCTAAGAATGCTTCCAGAGCGGAGCTGCGGGGTCTGGATCGCACCCCTTTTCTGCACTGACCATCTGTTTAAGTGGTCGTGCTCTGTTCCCCTACGAGGTGCGTGGCTAATAGAGAAATGATTCTGCAGAGATCCCTGTGTATATCAGGATTGCTAAGGAAACACAGAGGCTGCAATAGCTGTGCTGGAAGTCAGGGGAAATCCTGCAAAGCCTTACATATAAATGTAGAACAGAGGAAAGAACTGATCTCCTCATCTGCTCTGAGGAGGGCAGCGTGGCAGGAAGGGGCCAGTAAAACTGTTACCTTAAATGTATTGTTTGTTTTTTTTTATTTTTTATTTATTTATTTTTTGAGACTGTCTCACCCTGTAATGCAGGCTGGTCCTGAATTCTCTGTAGCCTAGGCTGGCCTCAGCCTCACGGCAATCCCCCTGCCTCAGCCTCCCAAGGGCAGGGAGTACTGCTTGCATTTTTTATGAGTCAGTGCTATTGTGTTACTTCTACAATTGAATTTTCTTCTCTAAAAAGAAAAAAAAATACCTTTTACATAATACATGTTCAGATTGAATCCGGAATTCAGTTATTCAAAACTATAGGATTCTCATTAAGTTTTTAAAAGATCAATTCAACATAATGCCACATCTTAGAAAGAAATATTAAATGAGAAGATAGTGTAGGATTAGAATCCCCTCTGATGCAGAGGTCGCACTGGGAGTGGACAGATTTTTACTTTGCCGAGAGTGGTTGCCTGGTTGTGACTGCTCGAGCCCACGGGGCATGCTGGCTGCTGTCATCCATGCGTCCGGCATGTGCCCGCTCTGCAGGTGCTCACTGGCTCCCCTTCCCCTGTCGGTATGAATAAACTTTTGCCAATGTTGGAACCTGAGGGAGACAGAGAGATTAAAGAGTTTTATTTTTCCACTATAATTTTTGTGGGAACAGAATTAGCAGTTGTTGGAACAGGGAGGGACAAATGACAAGAAATCTTTGAAATCACCAACAGTATGTCCTTTCAGATTTCTGCCCGGGACCTCTGCTTGCAGACCGTGCTGAGGGCAGGAATGTCTTTGGGGAGGCCGGGACTCTCGGTGTGCAGGGTCCTCTGTGGTTTACTGAGGTCAAGGGGTAAGTGTTTCACAAAAAACCTTTTTTTATCTCTACATAAGAACTTTCTTTCTTTGTTGCCCCTGGCAACCTGACAAGAGCAATCTAGCATATTCGTTATATATGGTGTGGTAACATTAAACATGAGCACTGCTGATAAATTGCAGTCAGACTACATATCATAGAAGACACGATAGCATTGGGCTTACATTAGAGCGGTGACTCTGGAAATGGAGTCTGTCACTCAAGGGCCCTTGGCAGCCATGCTACACAGTAGTCACAGCATGTGCTGGTTCCTGTGGGACAGGAGATGCCCAATCCAGGGAGGACCCCTTATTATCTTCCCTGAAGTCCAGGGAAACCAAAGAGAAGAGGCTGTGGATAGCTCTATGGGCTGCTGCGTGGACAGCTGTGTGGAAAAAAAGGTTGAGATTTCTCCGCTGGCCAGTCAGGTCTCCTACTCCCTATCCTGATACCGCTGTGGCTGACTGTGATCATAAGTGTCTGAATATTTAGTTGAATCCAAGAAGCCCCTCAGGTAGGTTTTGCAAATCTATTCTGTAGCCGTTTCTCCAGAGATGAGCCTTCCAAGAAAGTGTCAGCAAGCTTGGGCTTGTTATGTTTCTTGCAGGATCTGCAAAACTTTCCCCTCCCTGGGCTATCGGGATGTGCCTGAAGCCTTTCTGATAGCTCCATTTTCCTTTCTGCTGTCACCAAGATCCCTTTGGTGAGTACAGTTCTTTAGTAAGACTAGAGGTGCCATTGTTTTCAGGTATCTTTGCCTTCTGCCTTATAAAAACTGCCAACATGAGGAAATACCAAATTTACCTGTTGGGATTGGTGGGCTGTGGTGACTAGAAAATAAACCTAGTTAATATATGAAAATCACTGAGCCTGAAGGTTCTCTCCTATCTTTCCAACTATTTGGGAATGGCATTAGGGTCACAACTTTGAGGCCAGCCTGGGCAACATAGCAAGGCTCTTGTCTCAAAATAAAATATAAAGGGCGGGCTGGGTCCAGGTAAGGTGAGGGTCTATAATCTCAGTACCCTGGGAGGCTGAGGAGGAAGATTACACGTTCAAGTCCAACCTAGACAATTGAGTAATTTAGCAAGACCTTGTCTTGAAATCAAAAATTAAAAAAAGAAAGCAGGCATATATATCTCAGTGCAAATTTCCTGGGTTGGAGCCTCAATACCATAAAAATACCATGGAAATAAATAAGTAAATAAATAAATAAAAATAAAAAGGGCTTGCCTAAGACACTTAAGGCCCTGTAACCCTTCAGTGCTTGGTTGTATCATCACACTCTTTAATATTAATAATGAGGATCTGGGGCAAAGCTCAACAGTTACAGCAGAAAGGCCAGGGTTCAATTCTGTAGCACATAAAAGCTGGATGTGGTAACATATGTCTGCAATCCCAGCATTTAGGAGGTTGAGGCAGGATTGCCATGAGTTTGAGGCCAGCCTGGGTGAGTTCAGGACCAGCCTGGACTACAGAGCCAGACCCTGTCTCAAAAAAAAATTAATGAAAATTCCTTACATTTATGTATGGCTTGGATGGTGTCTCAGTTACTTTTTCGTTGCTCACTGTGTCTTCCTGGGTGATCCTCTTCTTAGGAAAGGGGGCTCCTGAGCCTCTGAGTGGAGCCCAGGCTAGTGCTCAGTTATTTGGGCACTGAGTGCCACTTGCTTCTTCCTCTTTGCTCTCCTGTCTATGTCAAACTTGACATCAGTTATCATGTTTGTTTCAGTGCATGTGCCCCATGACTGTGAAGAAGCTGCACCCTCCTTGGAGCACATGCCAGGCAGTGCACATACCCCAGCAGGTAGCTGCCATTGGTCAGGGAAGCCCAGAGCTGGGAGACCTGGCAGATCTGGCACCCATCACCTCTTTTGAGGTTCTTGGCCCTTGACTTTCCTGTTCTCCTAAATGTCTGTGGACACCATTAGATGTGATGGGAAGAGTGTAGATTTTGTGGTGAGAAAGATCTGAGATTGAACTTTGGTTCTTTCATTTCCTACCATGTAACTCTTTAAGTCTTTTGTTACGTGGGCAACCAATCTCATTTGCAATGGCTGTAAGGAAGATACCATATGAACAAGAGCTAGTGTGACCGCCACTCAACAAGAGCAATTCTTGTCCTTACTATTGACCTCCGTCCAGGTATGGCTTTGGTGCCTCTTCAAAATGAGCCTACAGCTCATCCCTGCAGTCATATTCCAACCAATTTTGGGCCTCCTTCAGAGTGCCGCTGCCCAGCATGCTCACTGATGGCCAGGTTCCTATCCCAGACTCGGCCGTGTGCTCTTTGGCCCTGCATTCCTTCCAAGGCATTGGTCACTGTGTTTCAGCCTCAGCTCTGCAACTCCTCTGGGTCCTGATGTGACTGGTTTAGAACATAGTGGGAACAACTTTCTGGATTGTAATTTCTAAGTAATCTAATGTCAATCTGGAAAGGGCTCCTTTCAAGTGGTATTTATATGTGTACATGTGAATGTTTGTCCCTGCCGGTTCACTTTTCTCTTATTTGTTTATTGGCCTTTTGAGGTCTGTGAAAAATGATCACTTCTCAGTTTGGAGAAAATTACCCATGTCTTTTGAGTTGTAAACCAATGAGTTTCTGGAAGCCAATTATGTTTGGCTCAAAGAATGTTTTTGTTTTCAGCACATTTCCCAGTACAGAGTATTGAAAAGACAGTTTCACAGTAATTTTTGTTTGGAGAACAACTCAACAAGTATAGAATTTGTTTCCTTATTAAGACACTATTTGAAGTTTGACTTGTTTGTTCCTTTTTGTATACTTGTATTCTTCTCAAGACCACAAAAGTTGGGATAGTTCTTCATACTTGGTCATTGTCATATATTCCTAGAAGGACTCAAAAGTTTTTTTTCAGTGTTATTTTAAGGATAATGTGTACTCCCATTTATTTATTTGGTCAAGGTCTTACTCTCTAGTCCAGAGAACTCACTATGAAGCCCAGGCTGGCCTTGAACTCATGGCAATCCCCCTGCCTCACTCTCCCGAGTGCAAGGATTACAGGTGTGTACCACCTAGCCCAGTTTATATGATGCTGAAAAATTGAACCTATGGCCTTGTGCTTGTTAGGCAAGTGCTTTAACCACTCTGCTATTCCTTCAGCCCAGGATAATGTTTATTTTATTTTAAATAGTACAGAATGTTTAAGATATAACACTGTTATTAGTTATATAGGCTTCCAGATGAATTTTTATGCATATACTTACAAACAGACATGTGAAAATAGGTATGTGTATATATATTCATATAATTAATGCTTTGAAACATGCTTTCTTCATTAAGGGTGGACTGTCACTTCTAAGTCAGTAAATACGATTTTAATCACCTGTGTAATAATGCCACTGCAGAGGTACAATCTTAAGTGAACTCATTCATTCTCATGCCTTCCGAACATAGCACATTTTGTTCTTATAAGATTTCATTAAATAGTATCTATTATTTAAATGGACAGTTCTTCTTGCCTGAAAATTCAGCAAATAATTCATTAGCAGTTGAGGCCACCCTGAACCTAGTATTCCTAGGAAAGAAGGCTCTTATTCAATCAGGAGGACTGTGTACCAACGTGGAAATAGCATGACAGAGTGAGGAGATAAGGTTAGAAGCCAAAGATCTTGGTTCCAGGGAGACTGTTTTCAAATGAACGGAAGGGAGTTAGGGTAGGGAAGGGTAATGGGGGGTGGCTATCATCAAATAGGTTATGCATATGTGTGAAAACATGCTGAACCCCAATACTTTGTGAAATTAATAGGTACAAATTTGAAAAAAGGTATTGAGTTCTAGATTCTTCCTGTTGGACAAGCATCTTTAGTTTCTCTTTTTATTTGCATATGTTTGTGATACACATTCATTTGCATATTGATTACATGTAGCTTGGGGAAGTGCTGTACATACCTATTGCTTTTTGATTTTTACTTTTCCCCCTTTCCTTCTCCTATGGTGGTGGTCCCCCTTTCCCTTGTCCTGAGTTTCAATTTCTGTCTCCGAGAAGTCTACAACTATTTCCTACATTTTCTGTTTTGTTCTTTTAGTTGTTTCCATTTCTCTTGTATCAGTGAGAAATGGAGATACCTAACCTTTTGCATCTGGTTTACTTTGCTAAGCATTAAGATTTCAAGGTATATCCCATTTTCTTACAAATGCTTCAACTTTGTCTTTCTTTATGACAGTGTAGCATTTCATTGCTTACATATATACCACATTTTCCTTACACATTCATATGTTGATGGACTTATAAGCCCTTTCCAGGATTAGCTATTATGAGTTGTGCTGCTGTTAACATAGATATGCATGTGTCCCTGTAAAGTGATTTGCTTTGTTCTTTTGAAAAGTTGCCCAGAAGAGGTATGCCTGGATCAAATGGAATTGCTACTTTCAGTTTTCTAAGGAATCTCCATGCTGATTTCCATAGTGATTATACTAGTTTATAGTCCCACCAGCAATGTAGAAACTTCCTTTCCCATACATCCTCACTGACATATGTTGATTTCTTGAGTTCTTGATGATCTTGTTGGAGTGAGATGAAATCTCAGCATTGTTTTGATTTGCATTTTTCTGATGGCCAAAGATATTGAACATTTTTTGTCATGTGGTTATTGGCTCTTTGTACTTCTTTTGAGAAGTGTCTGTTCATCTCAGTTGCCCATTTTTTGATTGAGGGTTGTATTAATTTGAGTTCTTTATATATTTTAGATATTAGTCCTCTGTCTGAGAAGTAGCTGGCAATTTCCCCCCTTATTCAGTAAGTTGTCTCTTCATCCTGTTGTTTCCTTTTCCATGAAAATCTTTTTAGTTATTGGTTCTTGTGTTATTTCTTGTGCAACTGGAGTTCTGTTTGTGACATTCTTTCTAGTCTCTATGTCTTCAAGGGTTCTGCCTATTGTGTCTTCTAGTAGGTTCAGTGTTTCTGTTTTAAAGTCTAGGTCTTTGAGCCATTTTGATTTGATTTCAGTACAGAGCATGTCTTAATTACTTTCTCATCACTGTGACTCAATACCCGACATCCACAACTTAGGGAGGAAAGATTTATTTTAGCGTACAGTTTCAGAAGGTCACAGTCCATTCTGTGCCAAGGGGCACAAGAAAACTTATGGAGGTGATTGCAATTTTAGTCTTTGTTATAGTCATGTTTTCATGAGCTGAGAATTGCAGGTAACCTCCATGATCTCTGCTCTCCGGTGTTTGGTACTTTGTGTGACGCCATTTGCTTTTGTGCAAAAGGATGAGCTGCTTCTAAACAATGTAATATAATAAAAGCAGCTGGCTGTCACTCCATTATTGAATCATTTAAAACTCCATCTTAGCAGACTGCATTTAGAGTCTCTGAGGAAGTTGTATCAGAGAAACCCAAAAGGTAAGGAACTAAGGGTGGCTTCTAAGGGCCATGGGGTGGCCTCTAGGATCCAAAGGTGGCCTTCAGCCAATGGCAATCAAGAAGCTGAGGTCTTCAATAATGCATTTGCAGGAAGTGCATTCTGCCAAAAACTTGAGTAAGCTTGAGAGTGTATCTTCCGTCAGCCCATCAGAAGAAAATTCAAGCTGGTACTCCTCTCAATTGCAGCCTGCCAGTCTCTGAGCAGAAGGCCATTTCGCATTTTAACAGAAGTTAGAGGCAGCCGAGCAGAACGCTTCCTCCTAACAGGGAAGTTGTTACGTTTGAGCTGAGTAACAAGAGCAGCCTGTTTATATGCGCCTAAATAGCTCTCTTGCCAGAGGAAAGGAATCATATTTTCACCAGGAGTTTCTTTAATAGGTGCACAGCTCCCTCTCACTGCCCCTGGGTCTGGCACAGTATGC
The DNA here is from genome assembly GCA_004027205.1 of Ctenodactylus gundi. Lineage (NCBI taxonomy): Eukaryota > Metazoa > Chordata > Mammalia > Rodentia > Ctenodactylidae > Ctenodactylus > Ctenodactylus gundi. The sequence goes on along the minus strand of PVKB01000735.1, from coordinate 578,558 downwards.
CACATCCCACAGGCAGCACACCTGGAGGAACTCCAGGTCAGAGAAAGGGAGGCTGGCGAGGCAGGCCTGCTGTGAAGCTCCAGTCAGGTGGGTGGGTTACTGACACAATGAGATGGATATGAGATACTTGTGATTTTGTGTGGTAATTTCTTCTCTCCTACTTGATTTCTCACTTATCAAAATAAATCATTCTCTTAAGGGAAGAAATAGGATGGCATAATGCATTGCAGAACTTAAAAAAATATGTATCTTCAATTTGAGGCTTCCCTTGTTCCCACAGGCCAGCTGTGAAAGGCCACCCAATTAGTGAAAAAGAGAAGGGCCTGACATCATGGCCAGTTATTTCATGGGTCTAAAATAGAGGAGACGGCCATGGTTGCTTGGCCAGGGGTGACCAGCCCCTCCCCGTTAGACTAAAAGAGGCACCTTATGGTGGTAGACAACTTAAAAATATATAATAAAAGACTGCCTTCTTTGCACATCTGTTAAGAACATCTGGCTCTGGCCTGAGCCCTGGTAACTTTGGCAGCCAGTTGGTGGCCCACAAATTGAATAGGAAGCAAACTCTCATGTTGTCAGGCTGTCAGCATTTTCTTGGCGACGCAGCCACTGAGCCCAGTTAGTGCAGTTTGCAGGCGCCACGTTGCCGCTGCTGAGTTCACTGTCTGACTATGGGCTTCAGGGACAAAGGCTTTTCCACTCTCCAGGGCAGGCCTCAAAAAGTTGTGCATGTGACCCCTGCCCCGATGACTCTGCGGCTGAGCGTTGTGGAGGTGCCTACGGCCTCAGTCCTTCAAATCCTGCTCCATCTCTCGGGGCACAGGGTTACGGAAGAGCTGGGCCTGTGCCCAGCTCCACCTGCTCGGGTGCCATATGATCTCGCCCTCCCTTCTCAGTGGGTGTGCACTGGAGGAAAGTTTGCTTCACTATATCATATTATCATTTGGCCAGTTTTGAGAAGAGAAAAAGTCTGATTTAAGACCTGTTCTCTCTTACTGTGTCCAAGAAAGTCTATGCAAAAGACCTTTTATATAAACAAAGGTGATTCATGATATTATTCCTTTGCCCCTTACCTTGATGTTTTAAAATTATAAATGAATGAACTAGAGGTCTCAAACAACAAATAGACCACAGAGAAACATTCACAACCAGCCCTTGGACTTGACCTCTTAGACTCCTTTGTGAGGTAAGCCAGCTTTGGGAGGCATTTTGATTTTGCTTTTCCTTGGTTATGTTGGCTGGTTTTTTTTGGGGGGGGGGGGAAATGGGGTGATTCAAAGGGACTTCTCATTTTACCACTATCCTAATTAGTATCCAAACCATTGTTTTACTTCAGTTATATATTTGTTAGATTATTTAAAATTAGGTTTCACTACCTCCTTGAAATCAAGAAAACAAAAAGAGAGAACTCTGTGTTGGGTGGCTGCTGGGGTGTGTGTTGGCGGCGGCGGGAGTCTGATCTGATATTGACTGTCCCAATCATGGCAGTATCCTTCATCCTAGCACTGTGGCTTCCCCCCAATCCCTGAGGATCAAGCCGAGAGCCTTTAAACTAAGCCATATCAACAGACCATTTTTTATTTGTGGTTTTGAGACGATATCTCACAAAGTTGCCAAGTTGCTCTGCCTGGGCTCAAACTTGTGATCTTCTTGTCTCTGCTTCCCAGAGTGCTATGACTCCCGGTCTGAGCCACTGGCCCATCCTGCTTTTTAAAACTGAAACAATTTTGGCCACATTGAAGGGAACAATTACTCCTCTACAGGGTTTGCAATTTATAGTACAATCTGAAACTAATACCAATGGAAGCTTTTCATTGTGCTATGCTTAGCCAAGATTTCTCCTTTTTAAATTCCACAATATTTTCTGTTGTTTTTCCTCCAAAATCTGCATAATTATTTTAAAATATTGCAAATATTTTCTAGTATTCAGCTATGTACAGAGGATAACAACAAATGTCTGTGGATCACCATGTGGTTTTAAAAAAAATATTTATCTTTATCCTTAATTGCTTTAGGTTCTTTCCTTCCTTTGTTCCTTCTTTCTTCCTTTTTTCCTCACCTCTTTCCCTCCCTCTTTCTTTCTTGTCTTCTCTTGTTTTCTTCACAGGTTGGTCTTGAACTAGCAATTTCTCTGCCTCAGCTTCCTGAGTAGTAGGCACAAGCATATGGCACCACACCTGAGTCCAATGTCCTTTTTCTTGAAGAAACTCAACATCAATATCAGCTGGTGTATCAGCTGGCCATTTGTGTTGGATTATGGCCTATGATGATGAAAAATAAAACTGCGGACGAAGGAGTCAAGGTGTAGACAGGGATTTTACTCAGGAAAAGCAAAGAACAGAGAGATAGAAGCTTTTGCTAAGTGGAAGGGTATCTGAAAAGGGGGTAGTCACTTGGCTCTATTTTCTAGGTTCTTTTATAGATGAGCTGAATAAGGGAGCAGTTCCATAAGCAGCTTGGTGGCTAAAGTTCAGTTGCTGTGGCCCTCCACCCTTAAGTTATTTTACCTTATTGTCTTTGTGTGACATTTAAAGCATCAAGAGCTAGTGATGGTCAGCTACAGGCTGCTGTTCCTATAAATTTTGAGGGGACCCTTCATCCCTAACTGCCTATATGCCCACTGTCTCCTGTCATATTAGAGACAGAAATGAAACCATCTTCTGTAGCCTTCCTTTTTCTATCCCTCTTCCTTCCTCATGACCAGCTTTTAGCATGTCACTGAACGAGTAATGGCTTTGTGTGATTCTTCAGGGTTTCCTCATAACAGAAGCACTCTGACTGAGGCCCATTTATAGCTTCACATTTGAAATGGGCATAGAGGTACCTAGCCTATGCTTTGTAGAGTGACACTGCAGCTTCCCGCCCGTGCACTTGAGGTCGTGGGTCTGTGCAGTTCTCTTGTTTCCAGTGTACTGTGGGTTCCCTGAACACTTCCTGTCTTTCAGATCTTCAGTGGTTACTTTGGTTCTGAATTTCTCATATATCCTGCAGTTTCACCTGGGTTCAGTTTATACTTTAAAATTCTCTTAACCCATATTTCTAATTGCAAATTATTGCACTTTTAATAAAGTACAGGTTTTTGAAGAGTGACTTTAAAGTTACAAAACCAAGAATTTTCAATATTTCTTTGCTAAGGCAAATTCCAGAGGCTCTTTGGTGACCTGGGCGACAGGGATATAGGCAAATGGCACATCTCCTTATACCCCAGAATGTGCTTCCCCACATACACCAGCACACTATTGTGTTTCGGCTACAGATCTGAGCTCACCAGGGGGGAGACTTCGCACCTAGTATCAGGAGGTGGAGCCCATTTAACATATCTGGAGAATCTGGAAAGAAATCACAGTCTTTTATAAGGAATTTAACTTTTCTCTGAGGCACAGTCTACCAACTCTGATTGTCAAGCTGAAAAATATGAAGTGTGTAGGAAACAGAAGAGCAAATTGAAATGGCACACATCCCAGGCAGCCAACGTTTGCAAAGGAGCTCCATTCCTCTAGCACGGAAAGCTGGATTTGACTTTCAGAGGCCTTTGTGCCAAAGGACAACTTTCCCTTCACCACACAGCTGGCAGCATCCTTGCCCAGACCCGTTTCCAGGGCCCAGTCACTTGTCACCTGGGCACTTGTGCCTATGCACATAGGCAAAGTGCCATCACTGGGGTGGGGCCAATTGGAGGAAGTCACAAATAGTGACAGCAAACCAGAACGCTTAGCGTGTGCCTGGCACTACCCAGAGGCATTTGGGTGCTTCATTTTTCATCATTCTCATAGCAGCCCTGTCAGGCATCCCTGACGTCATGCCGGGGAAGCTGGTACTGAGGCTGTGTGACCCCAGAGCCTGGGACCCAGGATTGCTACTGCTGGGCTCCCTTCCACTGGGTGCTAGTCCAGTTATCCTGAGAACCACCTCGGCAGCCAGACACTTCTAGTCGCTGACTGCCCACCAAAGACTGCGTTCTATTTGGAGCCTTAAACACTGCCCTGTTAATTGGAATTGCTTCCTGATTCAGCTTCATAGATTTTCTCTGCCCTCACACAGAAAAACCCATCGTGTAGGTCTCAGGAACAAGCTGGATTCTCCTTTGATACACTTTGCATGTAAATGTGAGGAACGAGACTCATTTGATTCCATTATATCCTTTATTGATGCACCTGCAGCACTTTGTGTGAGGCTTTTGTGAGCAGAATTCCTAACAGAGGAGGGAGTGGGCTTGTCGGCTGGCCGCTCAAGAAGAGAGAGGATTTACCACCAGTCAGGCACTAAGGGGCCAGGGTAGACACGCACTTCCATCATACATGGTTTCCAGGCTTTTAAAAGAGCTGTGTTTTTTCAGGATCTGGTGTTGTTCTGTGACAGGGAAAGTGTTATGGAGGCATGGAATGAATGCGGGATGTCACCCCTGCTGCTAGCACTGGGAGGGGACTTTCCTGAAGCCACCCAAAGCCGGACTGATGCTGTTGCCTGGGGAAATGTGCTTGTGCGCTGGGACTGACAGAAGTTCTGAGTGTCTGCTTGGTAGACGCAGAGCTGGTACATACCCCTTCCTGCCTGCAGTGACAGGCTCCTGGGGGCTATGAGATGGGGCAGATTATTCCCAGTGTTCTTCATTATACAGATGGTCCTTGGGTTACAGTGGGGTTCTGTCAGGATATAACCATCATGCACTAAAAGCATCTCAACACACCTAATCTACAGACTCTCAGAGCTTAGCATCGCAGCACCCTGTAGGTGTGGTCATTTACCCTTGAGGTCCATCACCAGGCTGGCTGGAGCTGAGGTGGCGGCTCCCGCCCGGCACTGAGGGGGAGGTTCCTACTGCGTATCGATAGACCGGGCAAAGATCAAAATTCAAAACTTCAAGTATGGTTTCTTTGTATTGCTTTTACAGCACCTTCTTTTTCTTTTTCTTTTTCTTTTGAGGCAGGGTCTCACTCTGTAACTCAGGCTGGTCAAGGCTGGCCATGAACTTGTGGCAATCCTCCTGTCTCAGCTTCCCAAGTGCTGGGATTACAGGCGTGTACCGCCATGCCAAGCTTTATGTGGTGCTGCGGGGCCTTGTGCTTGCTAGCCAAGTGCTTTGACCACCACGCCCTTCCTCCAGCCCACTTTTGCAGCATTGTAAAGCCAAAAAGTTGTATACCAAGCCATTGTAAATTGGGGACCATGTGTGACTCTAAATTAGGTAAAGATTAGAAATGGTATTAAGCCACTGAACTGAGAATGCGCGAGACAGTCTGTTGTTGGAGAAATGAACACTTTTTTTCCAATGGCATTGTTTTCTTTAGTACTGTCTTTTCTCCCACGTTTAAAGTAAATTCTTTCAGGTTGAATTAGTCTCTTTGAGTACTGGGAGCCTTGACAATTCTTACGGTTAACAGGAATAGCTCATGATGATTCAGTGCTCAGGACTGGGTACTTAATCCATTTTTGCATTTCTTATTGCAGTGACCCTATGAAAATGGGATTTATTTTTTCTGATTTAATAGATAAGAGATGGGCATAGAGTGATTCGGAGTCTCCCCTGATGACACAGGTAGTACATAGAGGTTCCAGGACTTTATCCCCTGGAGTCTGATTTTAAGGTACAGAACATGGGACTGGGCTATTGCTCAGTGGTAGACCACTTGCCTAGCATGTGCAAGGCCCAGGTTCCATTTCCAGCGACACACACACACACACACACACACACACACACACACAATCTTAAGGCACTATTTCCTAACTTTCAACTTTCTTTCCTTAACATCCTGGCTGTTCATAGCCTACCTAGACATTTTTGGGGTCTGTGGCCCTTCTGGTGGGGCCTTCAGCCATCTCTCCTTGGTACTGGAGACTTACCTGTGTGCACCTGCTGCCTCCCTCGATGCCCGTCTAGGTCTATCCCATTTAAGCCACATTCCTGTGGGTGCTATACTTCACGAAAACAAGTTGAGTGTGACTTTTGGTTGCAGCTTGCCACTTTAAGAAGTCTGAATATATCACAACGCATATCAGTAGCACAGAGGACCTAGGCTGCCTTGTCACAGGCAGGGATCTGCCTGCCTGCCAGCTCCTCCCAGCTCCGCGCTCCCCGATGCATTGCAAATGAGGCTCAGCTGAATGCCAAAATTGATTCACAGCTTTTCAAGAATCAAAGCATAAAGTAAACACCAGCCTGCTTTAAGTAAATTCTTTCATATATATTCATATATTTCTTATAACCCCGGAGTTCCAGTTCTAAAAATCAGGAAAGCTTTTTCAGGGCTTCCTTCCTCATGAAAGTCCACCTCCCCCTTTGTCATTCTAAAAGGAATGAGAATCAGGGTGAGATCCCGCTCTCCCAGGGGCCCCAGGACTCTATGGTGTCCTTAACTATCCAGAAGACGCGGCCAGGCTAGCTGGGGACAGAGGCAGCAGTCTGCTGACCGCTGTACAGCAAAGTACCAGAATCACAGTGTCTGAGAGGCCAGGGTGGTGATCCCCCAGGGGTCTGGCCTGCCCTCTGGGACTGCTGAGCTCACGTCTCTGCTCAGAGCCTCCCGAGGCTCAACTCAGTGTTTGGGGTCCTTGTGTACAAGTTCACATCCTTGTTGGCAGGATTGGGGTTTGCACAGCTATGAAATTCATGGCAGCTTGCTATATCAAAGCCAGGTTTTTGATGTCTAAACCTCCTTTTGAAGAGCTCGCCAGACATTGGACAGGGCCTGCTCAGGCTAACTTTCCTTAGATTAAGTCAGCTGATTAGAGACCTTGCTGACACCTGAAAAATCCTGCATGATATCACATAATCATGAGATTTGATGTTCTGTCACCTTGGCCATAGCCTGCTGCCACCAACTCACAAATCTGTTGACAGGGGTGTGGCTCACTAAGCACTATCTTAGAATTAGTTTTGTTTGTTTGTTTGTTTTGAGACAGGGTCTCGCTCTATAGCCCAGGCTGCTCCTGTACTCTCTATGGAGCCCAGCTAGCTTTGGACTCATAGCAATCCTTCTGCCTCACCCTCCTGAGTGCTGGGATTACAGGCATGTGCCACCATGCCCAGCTTATGTGGTGCTGGGGAGTCAAACTCAGGGTCTTGTGCTTGCTGGCCAAGTGCCATTCCTCCAGCCCCAACTTAGAATTTTGCCTACCAGCTCCCCTTGCTGGATTACAAGTAGAGTGAATCGGGGAACATCAAGGAGCTTCTCTGCCATGCATTCAGGTCAGTACAATCAGCTCAATGTCCAAGAAATGCCTTATTACATCTACTTATGTAGTCTAAAGTCAAATGCATCTGTTTCAGGAGCTTAAGGAATAGCTGGACATGGAGGCACCTGCCTGCTGTACCAATGACATCAGAGGCTAAGGCCAGAGGATCTCGAGTTTGAAGCTAGCCTGGGCAAATGGGCAAAAACTTGTCTCAAAAATCAAAAGGGCTGAAGTGAAGCTCAGGGGTAGAGCACCTGCCTAGCACACACAGAGCCCTCATTTGATCCCTAGTGTTGCAAATAAATAAATAAATGGCTTAAGGGTTTTTATATACTGAACAATTTTGACATGGATGTGACTTAAGGTACTTGTGTTTTTTGGATATTTTGAGGACATCAGGTGTAAAGAGAGCTGAATATATCAGAAGGGCTTTTTAGTTCAACCTTCCTGAAATTAAAAGCAAATATGTTTCAGAATAAGAAAATGGATGTAGGCTATAGGTCCTAGGGAGGTATTCAGCCTCTCCCATGTTTAGAATAAAATGAGTTCTTTCTGTTTCCATGTGTCCTTGGAGGGATAATAATCCCAAGCAGCACTGATGTTCCCAGTGAGGCTGGGCCAAAGGTCTGTGATTCGGGTTGAAAATATTTCTCCATAAATGCTTACTATAGCTTTCATTGCCTGTACTCTTCTACTTTCCCGTTCATACTTTCTTTTCCATGCAGATTTGGCCCTGGAGATCTTGGTAAAGCTACAATAAGCTAACAGTCATAACAAACAACACATCGGTAAGTGAGATCTGGTAGATTTTGAGATTCCAGAATTTGTACATTCGAGATATATTAATTGGGAGAATTAGAGGAGCACCCCAAAACACGTGGGTGTACACACTCATTTGTCCATGTTTACACTTTGTACATTTTCTTATTGCTACTCCAGATAGGATCTTAAAATGAAAATAGCAATCATTTGTTGGGCACAGCCATATTTCAACATGGTGTGTGCAATCTTCCATCTATCTATCTATCTATCTATCTATCTATCTATCTATCTGTCTGTCTGTCTGGATGTAATAAAGATGATGATAGGATTATACTAGACTTTGAAAATTATATAAAATTTATTGAAATGTCCTAGTATTGTGCAGAAATCCCATGCTGTCACCAAGACTGAGATAGACCTCTTACAGTCATTGCTAGGTTTGGTTCTGTGTTCCTTTTGAATTCTCACTGTCTCTGACAACTGGCTCTCTGGGGCTCTTCTCTTGCCTATCCCACTGCTCCACAGACCCTGACAGAGAATGCACACACTGTCCCTAAAGCAGAGCCAGATGTGTAATTTATAGAGTCATATGCAAGATGAAAATAAGGACTCCTTGATTTAAAAAAACAGAACATTCAAGATAGTGAGAGGAAGGCATTAGAACAGCACCTAGCCTATCTAAGCTTTGGACCTTGTGTGACTGCACAAGTTACTTGCCCATGAAGTGGCCAGGGTAGCAGCAGCAGGAAGGTGGGTTTGAAGGCGACAGCAGCTCCCCCAAAATACAGAACTTCAGATTACATAGTCCCTTCCAGCTTTGGTTCAGATTTACTGAAATTTGAGTTATCAAATTCCTCCCCTCCCCCTGCCCTGCACCCATTTCTCTGGTATCTTTCCAAACCATAGCCTACACTTAGGGACTGCGTGTGAAGTGCTAAGTGAAGAAGCATTTCACTGAGAAAAAAAATTGATTTCCTCCAGAGAGAAATCATTTCCTTCCTTGGAGATGGAAATAGGAACAGTTAATTATATTTAAATAGCAAATTATCCTCTCTGCTGCAATTTTTTTTTTTTTTTTTCTGTACAAAGTGTTACCCTCATTCTCATTTAATAGTCAGGAAGCTGTGGTGCTGGTGACATGGTACCAGCTTCCGCTCTGACACTCCTCCTTCTACATTTGCTTCTCCCTGAATCTGGAAAGGCCTGTGTGGAATCCCAAATCTCCACAGAGGGCTGGCCGTCGGGAGAGAGCCCTTTTGTGGCCTGTGGGAAGCCCTGGTTCCACCCGCTCTGCTATAAAACAAACAAGGACAGTGACAACAACCCCCCACAAATCAGCCACAAAACACCCTAACACTCTCTTTTTGGGGTGCAGCCTCTACCAGAGCCAGCAGTATGGACTCTCAAAGAAGTCAGATTATCATATGAAGCTGGGCTAGCTAACAGGATATCATGGAAGACAGCATGGCTGTACCCTCCCTCCCCTGGACCTTGCAGGACTGAACGGCTGCACTAAGGTCCTTTCTTTCTAGAGCTGAGACTGTCATTAATACCCTTAGGCACAGTGGAAAATGTAGCTGTCCTCTTGGTCTACCAGTGTCACTGGTAGTCTTCCAGATTAAGCCACGAGTTAAGGTGAGCATTCTTTTTAGCCCTCATGCGTCTCACATACCATGACGTATGACATGGCAGAGGCAGGAAACACAGAGCTCGTGTGAACTTCTCTTAAATCTGCCTCAACTTTAAGCCAGATGTGGCGGTGCACACCTGTAATCACACTACTTGGGAGGCTGATGCAGGGTTTTTGCTGTGAATTTGAAGCCAGGTTGGACTACATACTGAGTTCAGGACCAGCTTGGAATACAGAGCAAGAACTTGTCTCAAAAATAAATAAATAAATAAAATATTTCTGCTTATTTTAATGTAATAATTGATGATTATACTTTATGAAAAATTGAAAATCACAGAACAGAAGCTAAGCCAGAAGGATAGTTGACAATATACATAAACTAGGACTTTCCCAAGAAAAAATGCAACATAGATATGCTCTAGTGATGAAAAACCCAAGCTCTTTTTGGTCATACTCTAAGATCCAGTCATACTCCAGACACTTTTCAAAATATTTTCCATTAGTGTTCTTATAAAGGAACACCTGATAGGATCAGCTTTCCATACAGGACTGAACTCCTTAATATTGTTTTAGGTTTAAAAAATAAAAACATTGACAGCAGCTGGTGCCCTAGCCTCCAAAAATAAGCCTGTGGGTAGTGCATACTACAAAAGCACTTTGAGCTTTGAGCTTCCATAGAAAAGGCCTCCTGGAGCCTAGATCAGAAGTAGCACTTGGCAGCTATAACAGGCAATGATGTAAGCAGAAGCCATTTAAAAAAAAAAAGAGCCCAAGACTGAACTGATTAAAGTAAAAGAAAGCTTAGAAGAGAATGCATCAGGGTTTTGGGGTCACTCTTAAACAGTGCCTAGGAAAAAACCGGCACAAGAGACAGTTATGGAGAGGAAAGGCTACTGACCTCCTGAATGGCTGGGTGTAGAGGGAGCACCTCAGAGCGTAGAGAGCCCTGCCCTTGGGGGAGTGAAGCCAGGACAGGTGGAAGAACTTTGCTGAGGAACCTGGGGTTGATCATGACACTTCAGAGGCCATCAGGCTGTTAGGTTCTCCCTCACTGCCTACTCCCAGCGCAGAACTCAGAGGAATTTCAGCTCCTCCACACACACACACACACACCCTCATACTCATTCAAAGAAACCTCTCAGCTAGGCCTCTCAAGTGAAGTCCATCAACACCAGAAACATGGGAAGAAGACAAAGCAACAGGACACCCACAGAGATGCCTGAGACCTCAGAAACTAATGTCCTGGGCCCTGAAATAGTGAAACTCATAAGGAAGGAAGTCAAAAAGCAAATAAATGAGTTGAAAAACCAGTTCAAATAAGATATTCTCAAAGAAATGCAAGCATTGATCAGTCAACTTAAAGAGGAACTTACTAAACAAATAGTGGTCCTAATGGAGACAAAGCTTACTGAGCATATAGAAACCACAGATAAATAATTGACTGAAATAAACAAGGAAATGCAAGATATGAAGGAACATTTTAATAGAGAAGTGGAAATTTTGAAAAAAAATTTAGTTGAAATTCAGGATATGAAGAAGTGATTTGAAAGCAAGGGAAGTTGACTTGAATATTGTGAGGACAAAATTTCAGATCTTGAAGATAAGGATGAGGAAACAAATGCTATAATTAGACATGACTCCAAAATTAGAAATGGGCAAAGTAGGTGGATACAATAGCTGATGGATGACTCAAAGAGAACCAATCTCAGGATTATGGGTGTGGGAGAAAGAGCTGAAGACAGCAACTAAGGTATAAAGAATTTATTCACTGCAATAGTGCAAGAAATTTTCCATAATCTAGAAAAAGAAATTAACTTTCAGGTACAAGAAGCTTACAGAACACCAAATAACCTCTACCAGCAATGAGACTTTGCCATGACATATCATAATCAAACCCTCCAAAATACAACATAAAGAGAGAATATTAAAAGCAAGAAGAGAAAGACGGGCATTATTCTGGAAAGGCAAGCCCATTTGAATTGTTGCAGATTTCTCAAGGCAAATTTTAAAGGCCAGGAGAACCTGGAGCAAAATATTCCAAGCTTTAAAAGACAGCAAGTGTCAACCCGATTTATTGTATCCAACAAAATTATCCCAGAAAATTGAAGGAGAAGTAAAAATTTTTCATGACCAAGAATCCCTTAAGAAATTTGCAACCACTAGCCCAGCATTGCAGAAAATACTTGAAGGAATCTTTGAGAGAGGCAGAGAGACAAGCAGCACTAAAAAACATGAAGAAAAGGAAACATCTAAAGAGAAACTATAACAAAAAAACAGACTGGTATTTGAATCATTTGATTGGTATACTTCTAAAACAGTACCAGCTGTTTTATAAAATCTGTGAAATTGTCATTTGTAATAGTATATTAGCTTAAGATATAATTATATTCAGCATGGAAAAATGGTATAAAATCTTTAAGAAATATGTGTGCATGAGTTTATAGATGGATAGGTAGATAAAACAATAAACCAAATCTGGCAAAATGTTAGTAATTAGTGAAATAAAAATTAAAAATTCTGAAATTAGTATGCCATTATATCTATTGCTTTAATTGTAATATACTATGTGATATAGATTTAAGTTCATTTAATGTAGCAATTTGATATAGACTTAAGTTAGTTTATTGTAGCAATTCACTTATTTGGTCTTGGATGTAAGTTTATCCTGAGAAGATTGATTGATGTAATGATAGCCCACACTTCTTTTGAATGTACAAACATTTACCTTTTTAGTACTCAGCTAAGGCTTTTCAAATTTAACTTCTCTCTTTTTCTTTCTCACATTTTCTAGCCTTATGAATTACATTGTTATTTTTCTTTTCTCATGTGGACTGGTGGGTGAGGCCATATTAAAGAATCTCAACAAAGATACATGTAATAAGTTACAGAAAAAAAGAACTTCTGGCAAATATCCCAATAAAGGGCCTTGCTGGACTCAGAGAAGAGGCATAAGATGTGGCCACTGCAGCCCATTGTAGGGGCGGGAAGCTGAGCTAAAGAGTGGTGATTGGAGTGAAGTGAGTCAGATGAAGAAGAATAAATATGTTAGTTAATATCATGTGGTTTCTCTGATTTGAGAAACCCAGAATTACAGGCACTCTATAGAACCAAATAGGTGTGAGAGTGGGAGTTACAGGGGGTAGAGAGGGTGTGGGAGGGCCCAAATGGGAAGAGATTGTAAAGTTGATGTGATATATATGTGCACAAAATACTCAATTTCGTTGTAAATATTGTGTATCACATATATATTAAGAAAATTTTGGGGGGGAAAATCTAAAGGGCTGGAGGAATGGCACGGCACAAGGCCCGGAGTTTGATTCCCCAGCACCAAATAAAGCCAGATGGGGTAGTGCATGCCTGTCATCCCAGCACTCGAGAGGCTGAGGCAGGATTGCCATGAACCCAAGGCCAGCCTGGGCTCCATAGTGAGTTCAAGACCAGCCTGGGCTACAGAGCAAGACCCTGTCTCAGGAGAAAGGAAGAAAGAAAGAAAAAATAAGTATTAGAGGAGAGGAAGTAGACCTGAGAAAGAAGAGAAAGCAGAGTGGGGGTTATGACCAAAGTGCATTATATTCGTATCCATTTATGCCAAACCAAAACCTAGTATTCTGTGTAACTGATAGGCACTGGCTTGGGGGTGTGGAGTGTGGTGCTGCAGTAGGGCAGCCTGTGGGGCCACGTGAGATCATTTTGCTGAGACTCTGCATCTTCCGTTTCAGCAGTCTGCTGAAGGTCTGGAGAGAAGTAGCCCAGGGCAGCGGGGAGGGGGTTGTTTACAGCTATACCCGGCATTCCCTTACCCCGGGGGTGGGGGGTGGGGAGTGGGGGGCGGTTGCTTTGAGTTGCTGATTGCCTCTCTGAAGGCTCACTGTGACTTTGTTAGCAGGCTTGACACTGCCCTCTTGCACCCTGTGATTCCTGAGTGCCACCTGGGCGCCAAGGGCTGCCCTGGGTGTGAGAGACCGGAGCGGAAGACATAGGGTGCTCCCCTCGGATGGCAGACAGTCCGACAGGCGCACCATTCCGGCACCTGGGGGCGTCCAAGACAGCTGTAGTGGGAGAGGAGCCGGAGGAGGGCGCCTCTGCTGAGGAGGGGGAGGGAAGGCTCACCGGGCCGACCTGGAAGGGCACTAAGTGCTTCCGGGGATGTCCTCACAGGGCGGGGAAACCATCAGCAAGGCCTGTGGGCGTTGTACTCTGTAAGGCGCGGGGTCGGGCCACCCAAAGGGAGAGTCTGCAACTTCCTGACTTCTTACTTTCTTTAGTTTAGGATTCCTTCAAATTCTCACCAAATGCTTCTTGAGAATTGAGGCTTGTTGTTACTGTTCTTGTTTTTCCCTGCAGCGCTGGTAATCTAACCCAGGGCCTAGTGTGTACTAAACAGCAGCGCTATCTCTTCTGAAGAAATAAGCTCTTTCCTTTTCTCTTTCTTTTCTCTTATTTTCCTTCCTTCATCTCTCTCTCTCTCTCTCTCTCTCTCTCTCTCTCTCTCTCTCTCTCTCTCTCTCTCTCTAAGTAGTAGTTAGGGGTCTAGGTGTTGCTATGTTGCTTAGTGTGTCCTTGAACTCCTGGGCTCAGCGGTTCTCTTGCCTTAGGCTCCCAAGTAGCTGGGACTTTTGTTTTTTTAAATATTACTTTCCTTTCTTTACCTGCACCTGGGGGGATCAATACAGTGCCTTTCCCAGTTAGCACTCAATACTGAAAGCTGAATTGAATAATAAAAGGGCAGAATGGGAAATTAGAGTTGGGAAGTAGGTGGCCAGACTAGAGAAGCCACAGAGCTTTATTTGGTATCAGGTAGGAGAATCTGTTATGGGCTAGAATTAGGGAGACAGGGCAAAGACCCCAATGGAAGAACATGCTAGACGTGGCAGATTCCAAGAGATAAGTGCCATCCCAGTGTGAGGTTGGCAGGCAGAGCACAGAGCAAGGGTGCTGTGGAGACGTGAATCAGCAGTTGTAGATATTGTCCCTTTGCTTTTCATTACTGCTTTGAATTTGGAAGGATTGTTTTGGCGCAGGTAACAGAATACTCAACCTAAAGCGGTTTAAACAATAAAGGCAGTTGAAGACCTCACCTAGAAGTCATGCAGGAATAGTACAGGCGTTCTACAGGCCACACAGATGTGCCAAGGGCTCTGAATAGCCAGAACTGTGGAGAAAAAACAGGGTTGGCAGACTCAGGCTTCCCAGCTTCCAGACTTACTTAAAGTTGCGGTAATCAAAGGCCATAGAGACCAATGAGATGAAACTGAGAGTCTAGACATCACCCCATAGATGCATGGTTTCTCCTGCCCCCAGACAAAAAGAATGAAGGAGACAGGTCAGAGCTGGAGAGATGGTTGATGTCACCACTGGCTTGATGATGATGTCACTGAAAACAGCTGAATAGTGAATTTATGGAGCATGCAGATGATAGAAAATTTGAGAACATCACAATTAGAGAATAGAATCATCAAAACCTTTCTTAAGAAAACGTAGCTAGCGAGCCCCTGCGGTGCAGGCCTGTAATCCTGGCACTCTCAGAGGCTGTGGCAGGAGGATTCTAAGTCTAAGCCCAACCTTGGCAGCTTAGAGACCTAAGGACACCACGTCTCAAAATAGAAAACCAAAACGTGGGCTGGGGATGTAACTCAGTGTGAAGGGTCTGGGCGGGATCCCTAGCACCAACAAAACCAAATAAGCAAAAACAATAACCCCGCAAAAACTTTGCCTGCACCTTCAGCTGCACATCCATATGGATCTTCACAGCCATCTAGTCTGGCTCCTGGGAGGATTAGTTAGAATTATGCAAGGAAGTCAGTAGGGCAGTAACCGGAACATAGGGTCCCTGATAATATTACTCCACAGTACTACTATCAGAAAAGGGCGGTTCTCTCTCTTCCTTTTCTGCGTTGGGCTAAGGTCAGCTGACGCAAAAATGTGAACTTTAAACACACGCATCAATGATTTGTTGCCCAGTAACTATGATTTTCAAAGTGGAAACCTCATTTACGTGTTTGCCTTTTAATTAAAATGGTATTTCAGCACTTTAAAATTCATTTTGAAGTCACCCCCTGTTGAGCCGCAGCCTCTCAGACTCGGCAGGGGCAGGCTATCATTTTTAAGAAAGCCAGCTAACAATTAATATCATAATTTTATATTTATCCTGCTAATTATGGTTAAGACAAACCCCAGTTTGTCCACAATTGTGCAAACAAACAAAGAAGCATCAGCGCTGCCGACAGGCAAGTAACTTGCGAATTTGCATATTAATTACTGTTTACGGCCTTTGCCCTTGTGGCTGATTACTTCTAACAAAGAGCATGACACACCATGGCTTGGATTGTCTGATAGACAGGAGACATCCTGAAACACAGCCTGCCACTCTCTGAGAAGGCAGAAAGGCCACTGGGCTGACTAGCAGTGACGCGACCAGAGGACACAGTCCACGCCCCTCGCTCTCAAGGTCGTCCCCGGAACAGCCACAAAGATTTTAGCCATTTAATACAGAACAACAGACAACAATGACTGTCCCTGATATTCTCATACAGATAAGGTTGGTTCCGATGTACTTTACAGCAATAATATTCCTGATATGTGCAATAACAATGTGAAAGCCCTATATATGTATATATATATTTTTTGCCTGTGCAAGGCTACTTCTATATTCAGATGAAACTGTGGTCATAGTGCGCTTGTACAGAACAATTTCCCAAGGGTCTACCTTGATTTGCTTTGCTCAGTTCAAGTGCCAGTCCCTAGGGGCACAGGTGTCCTGCAGGAGTCAGTCACCAGTTTCCCCTGGAAGATGTTGGACTGATTAGGACCCTTGCGCGTCTAGTTAAGGAAGTCTAGAATGGATTGGAGAATTTCAACTTGGTTGTAACAGGAGACAAAAATCACATTAGTTACTTTAGAGACACTAAACCTGAAAGAAAGTCTTTGTGCTCAAAATCCCAAGAGAGCAAATAAGGCATCCTCCAGAGACATGGTGCTGTCCAGCAAAATCCTTGATGGAGGCAAGAGGCCCATTGAGGGAAGGATTTAATCCCGACATAAGCGTAATACATTATGCATGGTAATCTTCTGGGTGTGGAAACCGCTTAAAGGCAGTCATTTGAGAAAGCAGAGCCTGCTTACCAGGGCGCCCTACTTCCTGTGGCTGTGTGGGAGACATTTAGGATGTACAGGAGTGTGAAAACACAGTATCTCATCTGTTTTTCATTTCTGAAATAAGGAAACAAATATTTTCACAAAGCTAGTTCTTGGGAAACTGCTCAGTAATATAATAATGATTCTGATGATAGGTAAACTTGTACAGGTTTAACTTGTGCCAAGCCCTGGATGTGGACGAGTCCATTCATCCTCATAAGTAGGAGCATGATAGATTTTACCCTCTTGAAAACAGTGGAGAAGACAGCAGCTCACAGAGACTAAGAAATTTGTGTCCCATCACAAAGGGCAGTGGCTGGCAGAGTCGGAATTTGAACCTAGGTAATCTGGTTCTGGCCACCATGCGGCGCTAAATCTTATTTTAGGCATTAAACAATTGTGGTTTAGCTTCCTAGTCACTGTGGCTTACTGTTAAATAGATATTCTTTTTGCGGGGGAGGGTTGTTTTGTGGTACCAGGGATCCAAACCAGGCATCTCACTGCCACATCTGTGGCCACTGCTCTATCACTGAACTATAGCCCAGGTTTCTTAAAGTTGAGATTCTATTTTAGTTCTCTGTCCATTTATTTATTTGTGCAGTACTGAGGATTGATTGATTGTTGTGTGAATAAAGAACATTTCCAAGGTAAATTCATCTGCCTCTGTCCCGTCTGGCTCCTCTTACGGAGTGTTCGCGACAAACCCAGGTCCTTGGCACTGAGCTATGTCTCTGGACCTTTCTAAATTTTTATTTATTAGTTTATTTATTATTGAGATAGAGTCTCATTAAGGTGTCTGGGCTGGGCTCAAACTTGCGATCCTCCGGCCTCAGCCTCTCAGTCTGCTGTGCCACAGTGAACCAGTTGAAGTCATTCTTTTTATATGTTTCTATGCTATCTTTTAATTGAAACTGACTACTGGGGGGTAGAGGCATAGCTCAGTGGTTAAAGTGTTTGCCGAGCAAGCCCAAGACCCTGGGTTCGATTCCCTATCATCCCATAAGCTGGGCATGGTGGTGCATGCATGCTATCCTGGGACTCAGGAAAGAGGATTTTCCTGAGTATACCAGCCTGGGATACAGAGCAAGACCCCGTCTCAAACAACAACAACAAAAACGAATAAAGTAAAACTGAGTGTTGGAATTGATTGCCAGGCTATCACAGAGCAAAGGCCAGTGCAGTGTGGTCTGTGGACTACCTGTGCCACTTGTTTTTGTATTCAAAGTTTTGTTGGAGCATACTCACTGTTTCATTGTTGTTGTTTATAAGGCACATAAGACTAAAATACATTTACTATCTAACCATTTATGGAAACAGTTTGTTGGTTTCAGACTTGGAGGAAACATATCCTTCCTTTTCCTCATCTATCCTGAGGTCCAGGTGGTCACGAGCAGCACCAGGGAACAAGGGAGCTGCTGTGGCCCTACTGTCCTGGCCAGTGGTACTTTTCTGAAATGTGACAGGTTGGCCAGAGGCAGGAAAAGTGGCCAAGCCAACACAAGGACAGAGGCTAAGGATGGCTGCAACTGATCTTTTGTGCTTTCTCCCCGTCTGTTCCCAGAATCCCACAAATTCTCTGCTATAGCCCCCACACCTTGAATATCCTGATGTTAAACGAGCAGTTCATCGGGAATTGCTGAGTGAGAGGCCAAATCTCTTGCAATCATTCCGTAAGTTCTGTCCCTGGTCAGTCATCTCTCAATGACAGCTTCTACCCATTCACCACATGATGCCCCCTGAAATACCTCCCCCAACCCCCAGCGCTGCACCTCTTCTGGCCGCTTGTCCTTGTGGTCTTCTGAGAGGCCAGTGGACTCCAGCCCTCGCTCAAGAGCTCATCTGCCCAGGCAGCACTGGAGGCTGTTTCAAGACCTGAATCCTGACCATTTGACTGCGCTACAGAGGGCTGAATTTGACAGGGGGCTGGATCGCAGGCTGTTTTGGAAGAGGACTGCTGTGATCAAAACGATGCTTGTGACATGCAAAGGAGCCTGCAGGGGGCAGAGACGCAGAGCAGGAGGTCAATCAGAACTCCGTTGGAGGGGCCCATGTGTAGACCCGGCAATGGGAAGAGCAGAGGGGACAGCATGGAGAGACAGTGGAAAGGAAGCCATGAGGAATTGGATACACTGGTGACCTGAGGGGCGATAGAGTAACATTAATGAAAGAAGAAAGCTTAGTGACAGGACCTGGTAGGCTGTGTCGTCATGCGTACAAATGGGTATGTTGGGAAAAGATAAAGAGGATATGAGAAAGCGAAAGGTACCTGAGAGTAAGAGTGGTGTTGGGCCACATTGGTGGCGTATATGGAAGGGGACATGTGGCGCTAGTGTCATTGCTGAGGTCAGGACTAGATTTTAGTCTGATGAAAGTTGATCGACTGACTTTTTGACTCACTGAATGTTTATGTGAATAGGCACAGTGCGCCAGGCACCGCTCTAGACCCTAAGGCAGCCCAGGGACCAACAACAACAAAAATAGATTCCTGCTTTTGTGTAGCTTGCATTCTAGCAAAGGAAGCAGACAATAAACACTGGGCATAATAAATAAGTAAATGTAAAGTGTGGTGGGAAAAAAAAGGCAGGCAACGCCAGGTGAGGTGGCCGGAGGCTTTGGAACGGGAAGGCCGTTCTAATTCGGAAGCTGATCCCAGACAACACGTAGCATATTTTCTCCCCTAAGATCAGTGGCTTGTTATTCATCTTCCGAACAAGGTGACAGAAGAAGAAATTATGGGCCACTGGCTATGGTGTGATATTTTAATAAAGATTCTTCTGTATGCCACATCTGGAGGTAATTTGCAAAAAAGGGAAACTTCTTATGGTTCCCATTTCCTGCATGAGTTGTATCCAGGATGAAATTCAAAGGAGTTGGGGCTGATAATTTTCAACAAGTTAAATGTTCTCGCCTTTTCTAGAAGGAAGAGCTCTGTATAAAAACAGCTGACTCAGTAGAAAATATAGTTCTTTATCTGATTCACAGTCCGAATTCTGAGCAGGAGGGATACAGAGGGACTGAAATATCATCACTTAGCTTTGGAGTTTTGGTCTTTGTGGTGGCATAGGGGTGGAAGACAAGTTGCATAGAATGACTTCTCGTGAAGGCCAAGGATTTGAGCAATTCACAAAGTCCTAGCTTTGGTCACATGCTGACGTGTTCTCAGTTTTCTCTGTTTCTACAACAAGGTGCAGTGTGTCAAAGATCTGCTGGCATTTCCACTGCCTTCCACTGCCAAGACGGGTGAGTAGGAGCCTCAGAATTGGAGTTCAATCAACGTGGAAGGAGAGAGAACAGGTTCAGGTGACTTGCTTTGGTTAAAATCACAGGACACAAATGGTTCAGGTCTGAGAATGGTATGTGCCGCACTTCTGAATTGGGCTTAGCTCTGCTGAAAATAGAAAAACCTAGTTCCTTCGTGTGAAAATGGCCTAAAAGAGAAAGGTATCGATGTGCGCTTGGGTTTTTTTTTTTTTTTTTCTAAAATCCCCAGGTGCAGGGATAGAGGGATGCGAAATGGACACCCGCTGTGCAGCAGCACCGGCCTCCCTTCCGTTGTGACTGCTGAGTAGTGACCAGCACGAGCACCGCTGCTGGGCAGCTGGTCTTGGCAAGGTGAGGGACTGGCTTTCGGGAAGTCGTGGGAAGAGCCCAGCATACAGGAAGTCTCTCAGGATCTGCCAGGACTCATGTTCCATAGCCAGAAGGGCTCAAGGTGTGCAGTTTTCAGTAATAGCATTTCCATGTTCAGAGAGGAAAACTCTCAGATGTAAGCCTTTGGAAAGGGACAATTTCCAGTTAAAGGGACAACAGCACTTATTCATATTACACTAGTGAACTCTACTCCCTGTCCCTAGACAGTTCAACAAACTGCTTTTGGTTCTTCGGATTCTGTGAGATACTATGGACTATTACAATTCATGACCAAAGAAAATGCAATAGCTGTCTCAGAGTTTTCCTAGGAACTCCTTGTGCTGTTGTAAGCAATGAGAAGGTGTGAAGCCGAGATCAGCCACTCCCACCGCTCCTCCCCTCGCCCCCCCCCCGCCCCCCACATGGCCAGGGTTTTGTGCGGGGCTGCACCCTGATGAAGTGCCGAGGAAGCCAACCTGCACTCCCCATTGGGCCTGTGAGCCATTCTCGGTGCCTTGTCAACCTCAGAAGGGCTGGGCAGTCTGAGTTTGTTTTAACGCTACTGCCTCAAATGCTTTTTGTCTCTGTCAGACTTTATTCTTGTCTTTACAGAAATAGAACTATATCTCTTTTTCCCTGTTTCCTTCTGTTTTCCTAAAGGGCAAAAGTCCTAAGAGCCATTTCTGAAAGCAGACAGGAAAAGCACCCAATTTTGTTTTTTAAAAAAATATCTATTTATAGAATTTTCCAAAGTTTGAGCTTCTGGGACATCACAGATAAGATTCCGTCTCTATCTCAAGGGGCGACTGAGTCAGACGGGCATTTTGGGCGTTATCTGTTTTGTATCCAGCTGTGTCCTGAGAGAGCCCAGGATGGAGGGGAATTTGTCCTGCCCTTGAGGGGTTTAAAATCTAACTGAACAAGAGAGGTAACTCTAATTAAAGCCAAGAATTTGCACCTAGGTTTTTGAAGTTATATTTTTGGCTTTCATTTTTGGTCATTAATTTTAATCTATATGACAGGAAATTTAGTTGTTCACGGAAAATGTCTCTGAAGCCCAAATAAAGCGAGGCCACTGTAGATGCTGGAAATGCTTCAGTGAAGAGTCAGGCTGGCTTGGTTTTCTTGGTTCTTAACTGTGCCTTGTTCTAGACTGACTGAACATTAAGCTTCCTCCTGCCACCAGGCCAGTGAGGTTGAACAGGGTGGATGGCCCAGCTGGCAAGAGGGGCCGCTCAGCCGGGAGGATGGGCCTCGAGGAAGAAAGTCAATGGCACCACCACCAGCAGGAGTCAGGGAAGTAGTGACTGGCAGAGGATGGGCCTCGAGGAAGAAAGTCATTGGCACCACCACCAGCAGGAGTCAGGGAAGTAGTGACTGGCACACCCGTCACTTCACTGTGTTTCCTTCACGGACTTTTGTCTCCATACAAAATGGCACTGTCAGAAATGCAGGGAAATGCTTTGTGCTTTTTGAATGAGAATTACAGAAAATGTTATAGAAAGGGCAGAAAAAATATTAGTTCTATGAAAAAATATTTAACAATAATAACAATATCTGGGCTGGAGGTATAGCTTAGCAGTTAAGACCACTTGCCTAGCCAGTACGGGGCTCTGGATTTGAGTCCCTAGCATAGGCTGGGCATGGTGGCACATGATACATCTGTATAAAATAAATGAATAAATAGAAAAATAAAAGCCTGCACCACTGAGCCTGGCTCAAAACAAACCCAATGTTGTTTCTTATATGCCTGGCAATCAAGTAATGCTGGACACATAGCTCTTATCTTTAACTGTTTCATGTTTCATGGCCTCAAAATTAGCAATACTGTCACTTCTAAGTGGCACATATTTACAATTTGTAATTGTTAACTTCAGTGATGGGTGTATGGAGATGTGATATACCAATGTCTTTTGTGTTTTAAAGTTCTTCATAGTAAGTGTCAGATCTGAGTCGGAGGTTGGCTCCTGTCTGACTACACCACGTGGTGGGAGGTCAGGTTCCCAGGATGCAAGTTTGGATCTAACCAGCCTGGAGAGAAAATTGAGGCAGTACAGGAAGACCGCTCACACTTTAATAGTTTCTCTAAAATACATGGAGAAAAAGCAAAGTCGTTCTCTATCTTGGCCCAGGGTCCCTCCTCTGCTGGCTCTGCTTGGAGCTCTCTTCCTCTTCATTTCTTCTTCTCACTTTCTCACTTCTTACTTGTTTCTCTGTTTTCTCGCATATTTGCTTTTCTCTAACCAATTATGTTGGTTAGTGCAGTTATTACGACGGTTTCACACAATAGTGGCTAGTGTCACCCAATCAGAAAGCAAAGATGCTGTGGATTATATCAACTACATTAGGGAACCAGGAAGGCCCTCACGAGGTGGTCAGGAAGGGCTGAGTGACTCAGAAGCTAGAATTGTCATGGTGGACTGCAGGGTCAGGTCATTACCAGGAACTGCCCAGAATGGTTTCAGAAGAGGCAGCTGATAGGTGCGAGCTTCATGGTTTCCCTCAATTTAGGCTGTTTAAACATTGCTTTATTTAGACAGCAGGTTCTTTTTTATCCTCACACCAACAGGTGATATAAAAAAGAGGTTTAATGAGCTTCATTAGCCTAAAGAATATCTCAGATAAAATATACAAAGAAGGAATAGAAAGTCAACATTTTCTGGTTTGCACCAGGTCCTTCGTATTTGTGAGGAAGGTGGAGGTAAGAGGAAGATTAAATGACTTGCTCAAGGACTTAAGCCCTGGTCAAGGCTCATGTCCCCACCCCCACCCCCCCATACACTTTTTAAGGGCAGGTCCCTGTGTCATAACTTGATAGCTCTGTCAGTTTTGTGTTCGTGAATATGTGGATCTACAATGGCTCAAAATCAAATACAATGTTCTAAAAACATGATGACTTGTATGCGTACTGAAAACCTTCAAAGCAGCCAGTATGGCTGATGATCTTACTAATTTTAATTTTATAGGACTACCTTTAATTGTACATTCTATTTGTGAATGTGTGACTCTACATATGAGTATAAAAAGTTGAGCCCTGGAGGGTAACCAATCTATATTTTACTACTTCCCTATAAGCTTAAGGCATAAATCCAGCTTTTTTTTTTTTTTTGAGATGGGGTCTCCCTCTATAGTCCAGGCTGGTTCTGAACTCCCTGTAGAGTCTAGGCAGGCCTTGAACTCACAGCAGTTCTCTTGCCTCAGTCTCCAAGTGCTGGGATTAGAGGCATGTGGCACCCCACCCTGCTTACGTGGTGCTGGGGTATTGAACTCAGAGCCATGTACTTGCTAGGCAAGTGCTCTAAGCGCTAAGCTATTCTTCTAGCTCCCAAAAGCCATTTTATAAATGATAAAAACGAGGCTGAGAACAGTCAAAGTTGACAAGCCAGCATAGGATGAGCATAACGGAGGGGCAGAATATGATGTAGCTGGAGTCCAGACTGGCCTGATCCCAAAAATCTATCTCCTTCCCCCACGTCAGTAAATGTCATGTTAGAATCTTGTTCTCTTTCTATTGAAAACAGCTTCTACCAAAGGCAAGAGTGGGTTAAGCAAATGCCTCCGTAGGACATGGAGCAGGAAGTGTTGAGTTAACAGAATGGCAGTGTTTCTTTATCATTAGGGAAAACTCCCTCGACTGTTTGCGTTTAGTCTGCCTGGACCAAACTGAACAGAAGAGGATTGTCCCATCTGTTGTTAAAACCGTCCTCTCAGACTTCAAAGCCTGGCAGCTCAGGAAGGAGAGCTTCCTGGAGTTGGTGCTGCGGGAGGGGAAGTGGGGCTCCCGGGCTCCCTATCAGCCCGTGTGCGACTCTGGGGGCTGGAGTCTCGAAGCCACTGTCATCCCAGCTGACTTCCCTTTGAATCTCTTCGCAGCTCTCATCCTTCCCCCAGCCCAAACATGCTCAAGGCTCAACTTCTGTTTGAAGTGCGCGTGCTGCTGTTCACACTGCCCTGTGCGAGGCGCAGGGATTACAGGAAGGGCTCCCTGTGGGGCAAGGCCACTTAAGCCCCGCCAGCAGTGAGCTCTTCAGCCTCTCAGGGGTGATAATGGCATTTGGAGCCTTTCCTCTGGGATGCTGGGCCCCTGAGGGGTCTTAATTAAAGTAGGTGGGTGGGACGTGGGAGCAAACATAGCCGAGAATTCCATCTGGAAGCTTGGGGTGGCTCTCTGGGGTTCTGCCTGGCCTCAGAGAGCTGGATTCCTAGAAACAAAGGAAATGAGACCGCTGGACCCATTGTCTGTTTTCTTTAGCAAAAACCTCTGTTCTTATGTTACTAACCTAGAAATCTCCCGTGAAACATGGCCTTACTGATCACTCCTCCACACTAATGTAGAGATGATTGAGAAATCATATTGGAAGTGGCTCATAGTGGCGTGAGTTTGATGGATGCTTCCTTCTGTCTTCAGGGATTATTCCAAGGAAAGGTGACAAGTGACATAATTAGTAACATAATTAGTGACATAATAACTGATCTTAAAGCTTAATTACACATACTACATATACTAGTTACTACCTTTCAATGGAATTTATTTATTTATTATGCTGGGGATCCAGCCCATGGCCTTCATATTGAGCTACATCCCCAGCACTTCTGTTGAATACGTGTATGTGTGTGTGTGTGTGTGCGTGTGTGTGTGTGTGTGTGTGTGTGCACGCACGCACTGCTAGGGATCAAGTCCAGGGCCTTCACATTCAGCTATAGCCCCAACCCATTTTTTTTTTTTATTTTTGATTTTGAGACAGGATCTTACTAAGTTGCCCACGTTTGGCTTGATCTTGCGACCCTCTGCCCTCAGTCTGACATGAGGAGACTGTACCACCAGGCCCAGCTTTTGGGCTTTTTTCATTTTTGATTCTGAGATAGTCCCACTAAGTCACTAAGTTGCTCTGGGTGGGCTTGAACTTGCAATCTTCCTGTGTCATCCTTTCAGAGTGCTGTGTTTACAAACCTGTGCCACACAATTAGTAACATAATTAGTGACATAATAACTGATCTTAAAGCTTAATTAGTGGATAATATTTAGATGAAAATATTGAATGTTCTGCTATAAAGAAAGCATTTTTCTACAGCTAAGTCAAATGTGGCTTTAAGAAGTCGCATTAAAAAATGATAGTATTTTTTTAAAAGATAGAAGAAAGTAAAATAAAAGCCACTTTAGTATTTAGTATTTTAGTATAGTATTTTTTAAAAGATAGAAGAAAGTAAAATAAAAGTCCACTTTTTAGTTTTTATTTTAAAATAGCCTCGTGCTAAATTGCTGAGTTTACTTATGATGGGCTCAAACTTGCAGTCTTCCTGCCTCAGCTTCCTAGCATGCTGGGATTACAGGTTCATGCCACTGGGTCCAGCTTAAAAAAATAAATTGACACATAATGATGCTATATATTTCTAGAGTACTATGTGACATTTCAATACAGGTGTACAATGTGTAACGATGTATCAGGGTACCTAGCTTATCCATCATCTCACCTCACAGTTATCAGTTTCTTGTACTGGAGACATTTAAAAGTCTTCTCTTCATCTTTTTTTTTTTTTTTTTTTTGAGACAGGGTCTTGCTCTGTAGTCCAGGCCAGTTCTGAACTCATGATGTAGCCCAGTCTGGCCTTGAACATGCAGCAATCCTCCTGCCTCAGCCTCCTGAGTGCTGGAATTATAGGCATGCACCACCTTGCCTAGCTTTTTGCGGTGCTGGGGAATCAAACTCAGGTCCTTGAGCTTGCTAGGCAACTGCTTTAACCACAGAGCTATTCCTCCAGTCCCCTCCATCAGCTATTTTGAAAATACAATTAATTATAGTCAACCACGGTCACCCAACTGGTTTATAAATCCTTAGAAGATAGTCTTTCTATCCACTCCTCTACTCATCTGTTACCACCCTCTGTCCATCCTTGCAGCCTCTGATAACCAGTAATGTACTCCTACTTCTTTGTGATCAAAATTTGGAGCTTCCATGTATAAGCTAGGACATGTGGCATTTGTCTTTCTAAACCTGTTTAATTTCACAGAACATAATCTTCCCCAACTCTAGGGAGGCCTGGTGGTACAGACATGTAATCTCGGCACTCTGGGAGGCTGAGGCAGAAGGACTGCATGGTTGAGCCCAGCCTGGGCAACTCAGTGATTTAGTGAGACCCTGTCTCAATAAATAAATAAATAAATAAATAAATAAATAAATAAAAAAAGAGGGGCTGGGGATACAGCTCAGAGAGAAGGCCCTGGGCTCAGTTCCTAGTACCAAATACAAACAAAAACAGAACAACTTCATTAGCTTCATCCACATTGCCCTAAATGACAGGGTCTCATACTTTTTTATAGGTGACTAATATACCATTTCCTATTTTCTTTATTCAGTCATCTGTTATAGACACCTAGGTTTACCCTCATGTCTTGGGGATTAGGAAAAGTACTACAATAAACACAAAAGCCCAGCTATCTTTTTGACGTATTTGTTTCTCATGCTTTGTATTTATACTCAGTAGTGGAATTACTGAATTCTCTGGTAGTTCCACTTATGTTTTCTGAGGGGCTTCCCTACTATATTCCACAACTCTAATTTTTATTCCCCATCAACAATGTCACAGAGTTCCATTTCCCTGCATCCTCACTAGCATTTTTGGGGGGCATTTTGATAATAGCCATTCTAATTGAGATGGGATATTATCTCACTAGAGTTTTGATTTACATTTTCTTGAAGAATATATAACTTTTAAGGTATCACTTTGCAAATTGTAGTAGTTCTTTAACAACTTGGAAATACATATGTAAGAACATACCTAGAAATGGGCTGGAGGAATGGCACCACAGTTAAAGCACTTGCCTAGCAAGCTAAGGCCCTGAGTGCGATTCCCCAGAACCACATAAAGCCAGGTGTGATGGTGCATGCCTGTAATCCAAGCCCTCGGGAGGCTGAGGAAGAGGATCGATGTGAGTCCAAGGCCAGCCTGAGCTACATAGTGAGTTGAGAATGAGTCTGGGCTATAAGTGTAAGACTCTCTCCTAACACAGAGAGAGAGAGAGAGAGAGAGAGAGAGAGAGAGAGACATACCTAGAATTATTCATTTTGTTCCTGTTTACCTCATGGACTATGGCTTCATAGCCAGAAGGTAGGGACCACAACTGAGTTGTTTTCCATGTATACTCAGTAACTGCCTCTTGAATAAGTGAATGGTTATTGAAAGAGTTGCAATGTAATGATGATGGTACACATTTGTTTTTATCCTTTTCATAATTTCTTCTCTTATTAAAGATCTAAGTCTTGAATTTCATTGCTTTACAGAGTCACCATGTATCTTGATGGAGAAATAGTCAATGGATTTTCAAATCAATTGGGCAATGGTTTTTCAGCTTGTGGTATGTATTTATATTTATACTCATATTTATATTATTTATATTTTGTGGTGCTGCAAATCTATTCTAGGGCCTTCATACTGATCTACATTCCCAGCCATTTTTCATTTTGAGACAGGATCTCACTAAGTTGTTAAGTTGCCCAGGCTAGCCTCCAACTGTCTACCTCTCTGCCTCAACCTCCCAGAGTGCTGGGATGACAGGCCTGTACCATCAGACCCAACTAATCATTTTAAATGATTGAAGAATTAGTCCCAATAAAGCAAGGTTAGAACAAAATTCAACAAATCCTGTTGTTTAAGGAAACTACATTCTCTGAAGTACTTTGAAGTTTGCCTACGAATGAAGGAGTCTCATTTCATGGTTTGAGTACCAGAGTATATAGTTCTAGGGGATTTCTACATTTGGTATGTTACACCTTCCGTCTGTACAGATGACCCCTAGAAATGACAAGATCCAAGCGGCTGATGTATGAGGCTGAGGAGGACATCAGTGATTTAGATCATGAGGGTGCACGTTACTCTGGGACACGTGAGTTCTGGAACACACTGAGCTGTGTGAGGAAGCAACTGCATGGGACCACCTTGGGCATCTTCAACGGGGGCCTGGTGCCATGGGTTCTTTTGAGCAACACATTAACGGAACTAAAAGCTAACCTTTTCTTCAGGAGGTGTTTGGTCATGCCGCCAGAGAGGGCAGCAGAGGCTGAGTCTCATGGTCCTTCAAACAAGACTAGCATTGTCAGAAGTCCGTTGTGTCCTCTGCGATCCCTTATCCCTCTCTGCCCTCAAAAGATTTTCCAAGCGTCCAGGGCCATGGTGTTGCCCAGTTTTGCTATCAATTTTCCTTTTTCCCGATCTTTTGTTTCAATGTCTGCTTTCTTTCTCCGATGTGCTCACTGAAGCCTGATTGTGGGATTGTGAGGTCAAGCTATAATTAGTTTATACATGAAGTTTAATTCACTGTGGCTCTCTTGGCATTAGACTCAAATGGGCTTTGATGTCTGGCTGGAGCTTTGATCCCAGACCCTCAAATGGTGGTCATCACCCAAACTCAAAGGACGGCCCTTTACTCCTTCCCTCCTATTTGGAGACAGCTTTTCCCATTACATCATTTGTGTTTGTTTGGCCATAAAAGCTGCAAGGCATCATTTTGTTGCTTTTCTCTATAGTAAAATGTGCAATTGACTATCTTTATTTTCTTTGTCTGCAAGAGAATGTTCGCTGCTGGATTAGCAATTTGTAGAAGGATGCTGAGACTTTGGTGGGGGTGCTCTTAGGAACTTCTCTGCCCAGGGGCAAAGCCCCACGTTGTGCCACGCGATCTGAGGGGTCTTTTCTAACCATGTCCAGGAAATATCCTCACGCCCAGGCGACACAACTATAGTGTATTCAACCACAGCTCTTTTCCAAGCTAGCAACTTCCGGCTGAGTCTCCAGACCCTCTGGGCAGCAGGTCTACCTCCAGTGTCGCACTTTCTGAGTGTTGCTAAGTAGCTTTACCCAGGAGGCAGAGGCCTCCAGAGAAAACAATAGAACTATGAGGGCTGAAAGGAGATAATAAAGTAGTGCTCCTGGAGAAAGAAGCACCAGTCACTGCTTTGAAAGGAAATGGAAGGGGAAAAAAAAATCAAAACCATGGGGGGAGAGTGAGATCTTGTTGCCAACAGAAGGGAGCAGCAGTGATACTTTTCAATTGCCTCCCAAGTACCTGCAACCGAAAACAAAGAATGGAACAGGAAAGAGAATCCAGGGACCTAGAGGGGAGAGGAGAGATGTGGCTGTTAGGTTAAGAAGAGAAAGGGCCACCCCAGCCAGTCATATTTCATCTGATGGCATTGGGAGTCTTTCTGGAAAAACAATTACAGCATTGAGTGCCTTGCTCCTAACTTCATTTGACAGACCGAGTTTGTTTTAATTGGCACACAAAGGAATGGCATTATTTATTAATAGGTAATGGATACTTTATGAAACATAACCTTTTTTCTATTTGTGATCATTTTTTGGTGGAACCATCTGAACAGACGAGTTTTAAAATTTAAACTTGCTGGTAACGCTTTTTCATGAAGATATACAAGCTGTTAGGGCAAATGGCTCGCTTCGGACTAATGAGCCAGCTCAAAGTGGCATTTGGTGGGGAGAAGGGGGTGGGAAAGTGGGGAGGTTTGGAGACAAGGTGACTTGTCTGTCTGCTTTAACAAGATTTATTACTAGTGTGTAAAAACATGTTTTAACTCCCCCAACTATATAAATATAGTTGTCAATGTGTGACAGAACACAGGCAACAATAATAGGCTCCGCCCTGCCAGAAGGAATTTAATTCAGAACCAGGAAGAAAGATGCCTGGCTAGAAATGAGTAGACCGAAACAATGACAGAGGCCATGGGTGAATGGCATGTGGCAGGGAGAGCATTCAGGAGCAAAATTAGTTCCCGTATTACCAGGCGGGACTTGGCATAGAGTAGGCATGAAGAATAGCGACCGCCGTAGAACTGATTTAGTATGCGTAGAAACACTTGGACATAATTCCATGTTTTCTTTTTTTGATCTGTTATAGAATCTTGTTAATTATAAGTAAGGTTGTGGTTCCTCTCTCTCCGTGAGGTGGGGGGAGTAGAGAGCGGTAGGGAAGCACTTTCTTTTGTTTTTGTCTTTCTGGCAAATGCCAACTTAATTCTATTTGTAGTAGAGATTAAATGAGGACAGTGACAATAAGAGGGACTTAGAACAGTCGCTGCCTTCCGGGAGCTTTTATAATGTAGCTGAGACAGACGTACACATCAACACCCCTCTGGCCAGATGCAGATGCGTGTGGTGTGCGCATGCCCAAATCAATAATCAGACAATAGCTCGTGGTAAGGGCCACATAGTCATGCAGCTAACTGGAGTTCAAAGGAGGGACTCTAGTGGACTGATCTGGGAAAGAAGATGAGACCACACAGAGAGGAGAGAACAGAGAAGTCCTAGCCGGGGCAAGAAGTTGGGCAAAGGTGTAAACACCCGAAGTAATGGTGCAAGAAGCACGCCTTCACTCGACTTTTGGCCTGCACTTCAGCCAACTGAGCCCTCGCTGTTTCAGTTCTTGAGGTGCTCGTGCTTGGACACATTCCCTTTTGAAAATACACACGCTGCTGCTCCACAAGGAAGCCAGCTAGTGGCTTTTCCACACACAGAAATTCCCTCCGAGCAAGCAGCGACGACCAAACCGCGATGATGGGGTGTGGAGGGGGGATGAATCCCTGAAGAGAATAAACGGGAGCTGCAGGTTACAACCGACGCGCCAGCCGCGTCGCAAACGCACACCTCCCACGAATGTGTAGTATACATGGTACGTTATTCTTGCAACAGGCGCGTCCTGTCAATAGCTCTATTTGGGGGCGTGGGGGGGGGTCTGGTGCGCAGAAGGGTAGCTCCATTTTACTTTTGGGAAAACAGGCACAAGAGGGCAAGTAATTTGATCACACAGCGATTTAGGGGTGAAACAGGAATTCGAAGGCTGTCTGTTTTCAGAGTGCAGAGACTAAGTGTCGCCATCGACAGCAGCACCAAAACCCCCGAACCAAACAAGCACCCAGGAGCACAAGTGCACGCTCACGCTTTGGGCCGAATGGACGCAGATGCCAGCTCTAAAGCGACATCCGCCCGATTTTAAATGTCCTTCACCGTAAGCCTTTCCTTTAAAACACGAAGGCAACAAAAGTTTTAGAACATTGCATCCATTGTGCTTTGTCTTCCTCGGTTTTGGAAAATGGAGCTACAATCAAACCCCAGGAATTGCCTTCGCGTGACTTGGCCGCCACCCGCTCGGGAAGAGGCGGGAGCGCTCGGCCGGTGCGCGGCTGGAGTGGCCGCGAGGGGAATCGCTGAGGCCCTCGCGGAGTTTCGGGAAGTTCTGGGAGGGGCGGGGGCCCGGGCCCCGCGCACCCCGCCGCCGGGCGAAGGGAACTGGACGCCGGGCTGCGGCGCTAGCCGAGAAGCCGCGGAGCGGCCGGGGCGGGGCCGGGGCGGGGCCGGGGCGGGGCCGGGGCGCGCTGACAGCGGGGCGCCGGGGCGCGCTCGGAGCCGGCCGGGAGGCGGGAGGCGGGAGGCGGGCGCCGGCGGGGTGACGTCGCGCCGGGCAGGGCGTTATCAGCGGCGGGCGGCGGCCGGCCTGCGGCGAGAGCGGGCGGCGCCGCCGGGCGGGACTTCTGCAGCCGGCTGCCGCGCGCGGGTCCCGGGCCCGCGGTGTCCGCCCTGGCGCTCCGGCGCGGCATGAGCCCGCGGCCACGGCCCTAGCGCGTCGCTCCTCCGCCGGCACGGGGCCATGAAGCCGAGTCCCGCCGGCTCCGCCCGGGAGCCGGAGAGCGAGGGGCGCTGGCGGGAGAAGGGCGAGGCGGACGCGGAGCGGCAGCGCACCCGCGAGCGGCTGGAGGCCACGCTGGCCGGGCTGGCGGAGCTGGAGTACCTGCGGCAGCGCCAGGAGCTGCGCGTCCGGGGCGCCCTGCGCGGCGGGGCGGGGGCCCGCGCCGGGGAGCCGCCGGGGGACGCGGCGCAGCGCAGCCGCCTGGAGGAGAAGTTCCTGGAGGAGAACATCTTGCTGCTGCGGAAGCAGCTGGTAGGTCGTGCCCGCAGAGGGCGGGCAGGTGGCCCGGGTCGCGGCCGCCTCCGGCTGGGGCGTCTCCAGGAGACCCCCCTCACCGCTCTCCTGCTGCGCCCCGCGCGTGTGCCCGTGGCGCGTGGGCTGTCGCCGTCCACGCGTGGCTGGCGGGTGCCGCTTTGTGTCAGGTGAGGGGCTGGCGACCCGGAGCTGGTGGCGGGGCGCGGGTGGCCGCTCTCCTCTCCTCCTCCGCCCGGGGGGTTCTTGGGGCCGCGCAGCTCCCGCCCTCGGCCTTGTTACTCGAGGATGTGCCCTCTCCCCAGCGATGGGCCAGCACCCCCTGAAAATACCCTTTCATTTGGAGATCTCTCTGGTTTCACCTCCTCCCGCCGAGAGGGACAAAAGCTAGGAGGGGGTTTGTGGCGAGGTTAACTGTCCAACACTGGGTTTTACGATTGCATTGAAGCGCTAGTGGGGGCCGTGCGCTCCCCGCCGGCCAGCCTGCCCCTGGTCTGGTGCTTAGTTTCAAAAAGAAGTCCTTTGTATAAGGCAGTGAGAACTAGATGCAAATGATGGCACTTTGGCCGGGGAACGTGCCCCATCCTCTCGGGTTTTATACGTCCTGCTGGCTGTGATTGGCGGTGGAGAAAGGAGAACCTGCGCTCTGGGAGCATTTATCTTATTGGATTTGTGTCAGCGTCTGTTCTTCCATTCAGACTTCATCAATGGGGAGGCAAAGAACTTTGGACCTTGCTGTATGGAGAACAGCTTTTGACCCTGCCTCAGAATAATGGCGGCAGCTTTGTTTCGGTGACCTCAAAATGTAGTTTTGGGAACAGCGTAAAGATTCTTATCTGATCAAGTGATACCATCTGAAACTAGACACACGCTGAATAATGGCCCTCTTACAATAAAGTAGCGATGCTGGTGGTTATTTGTCATGTGTTTTCTTGTGTTACCTCTTTCTAGATAATGCTTTGAGCATCAAGGCACTTTTACTTATTTGGCCCATTTTCTTGCCCCTGAAGAAACTCAATTTTTAACAAACAAGCAAACAAGCATGTGGTTTATGTCAGCTTTAAAGTCGAAGAGCAGACAAGAGGAATCGATACTCACATGCATCTGTTTTGTAGGGCGTAAGCTGTGGCTTGTGCAATAGCTCTGTTTTGGCATTTTACTGTGTTTCATTGGTGACAGACCCGATTTGCATGTCATGCTGGTTGTCCCTGGCCATTTGCAGTTTTTGCAGTCAGTACAATAACACCTTTTCGTCTTCATCAGTCTCAAGGTTGTGAGTGGCGAAGTCCCATTGTCCTTTGCAGGGGAGGGAGGCACTATGTCGGGAGAATTCCAGTCCAGTCAGTGTTTATGGTACTATTTTCAATTGTAGACTTGGCATTCATGATTTGAACCAGATGCTTTTTGAGTTCTTTTGCCTTTCCAGCCATAGGAAGCACTAGGTGGCGATATGAGTTAGCACAACCAATCTGTCACCTTTGGAAACCCGAGTCGAGTTCAAATCTTGATGGGCCTTCCCTGGAGGGTTTTGGATTCTGCCAGCTCACATTATACTTGGCACCAGCTATTAGCATTAGTTTCTCACTTTCAAAGGCCCTAAGACTGATTAAGCCCCACAAAGCAACTAATAGAAAACAAAACTCTGCAGGCCAAGACATTTGGCCAGAAAACCTCACCTAAGTAAGATTAGAGTGTATTGTAGGAAATCTGTTACTCTGACACCAAATTCAAGAGTCTACTGTGAAGTATTGCTTTTTTTGTTGTTGCTATTCCAAACTGGCTGCCTACCAGATGATTTGTAGTCTCTCTATTTTCCTTGTTCTGATCTATGACAAGTCAGAGTTCTTACACATTAGTTAAAACTAACTTTTATTTAGTCTTTTATTAATGAAGAAACTTTAGACCAAAATGTGAGGAATAGAATTAGAGATAGAACATTCTCTTAAAATTTTGAGGCTTTTCTTTGTTTCAAGTCAGTAAAATTTGGGTTTTGGCAAGGT
This sequence comes from Ctenodactylus gundi, assembly GCA_004027205.1. Taxonomy (NCBI): domain Eukaryota; kingdom Metazoa; phylum Chordata; class Mammalia; order Rodentia; family Ctenodactylidae; genus Ctenodactylus; species Ctenodactylus gundi. Next base: position 544,285 of record PVKB01000735.1, on the reverse strand, counting down.
TAGTATATAGTTGAGATGGGTAACTTGGTGACTTCGAGCAGACTTTCTGGTTCTTCATCACCCAAGTGTGTCCTTGCCTTTTCCCTGTTTCTTCCTAATCAGAACTGTTTGCGGAGGAGAGATGCTGGTTTGCTGAACCAGTTGCAGGAACTGGATAAGCAGATAAGTGACCTGAGACTTGATGTAGAAAAGACATCTGAAGAGCAGCTGGAGACAGACAGCCGGCCTAGCTCAGGTGAGTGACAGACCTCTGTGCTCAGAAGAACCCACCACCCCAACGTGGTTCACATTCACAGACCTGCCAGGGACAACCTGCTTTGCTTCTGATGCAGAGACAATGTTAGAAAGCAAATCTGTTATTCCATGGCATCCAAGGAAAATAAAGTCCAACAACAAAAACTTTAATAATGAGATTGATCTGCCAGAAGGCCCCTGAGTTTAAAAATACAAGTTTCTATTCAGATTTCTAAAAGAGCAGACCTCCTTTGAAACCTGAGAAAGTTAGAACTGGGCTTGAAAATTAGTCACACTTCAACTTCCTGAGACTGCTTCAGAAGTTTTTTTTTTTTTTTTCCCTTTAAACCATTTGGCTCCCTAAATTGATTTTTCTCCCAAGTCATTTGTCCTGAAACATGCTTGATACAGGTGAGATTCTGGTAGGTGTATCCTTTCTTATGGGTGGTCGAGTGGAGGGTGAAAGTAACTTTGAGGTGTACCCATAGTTTTATACTCTTTGCATTTTCCTAAGGATTATTTAAATAAAACCGTAAAAGCAGGACTTTAACACCAGTGAAACAAAATTTGACCAAAATCCTCCAAAATAAAACTCTCCCTTTCCTAGATGATTTCCTCCTTCGTAAGTATGAATGTATATGATATGACCTTAATTCCAGCTTTCTGCTTGTAGGGTTCTATGAGCTGAGCGATGGGGCTTCAGGATCCCTCTCTAATTCCTCCAACTCAGTGTTCAGTGAGTGCTTATCCAGTTGTCACTCCAGCAGCTGCTTTTGCAGCCCCTTGGAGGTAACCTCGACTCTCTCAGATGGTTGCCCCAGATCTGCAGGTAAGAATTTTGCTGGAAGAGTCAAAGGCCTGTAAAGTTATCTTGCAAGGTTCAGCTCCTTTCAATGATAGAAAAACAAGGTTATCAATTTGCTGCACTTACTGGGAATCGAGCCCAGGGTCTTCACACTGAGCTATATCTCTAGCCTTTTTTATTTTCTGGTATTGAGACATGGTCTCACTAATTCACTAAATTGGCCAGGCTGGGCTCAAATTTACAATCCTCCTCTGCCTCAGCTTCCCATATTGCTTGGGGAGTTACAGATGCTTTGGATTATAGGCCTGCACTACTGAGCCTGGTTCATTTGGCTTTGTATATTCTGATAGTAACAAGGGAATTTAACTTGAGAAGTACTGTATCAATATTATAGGTCTTGATCTTTGCTTTTGAGCTTTTGCTGTTTGTCTGTATTTTCTTTTTCTTCTTGGTGCTAGGGATTAAATCCAGGGTCTTGCACATCCCAATCACACTTTCTGACTTCCTGTTACTATACTATATTCCTCACCATTGAGCTCTCACTGTCAGTATTTTCCTTTGAAAACCATTCTGGAGATGTTTTCTTCTTTCAGTTATTAAGGTTACAGTGCTTATTAAGTTAAATATGTGCACCAGCTTGCCACTTCAGGGAGCCAGTGGTCCCTCTCTGTTTCCCAGAATTTCCTACCTGATGCAATCCTCTTACTCCCTGGGTGGTAATTCCCCATTTTTGGCAATGAACTCCAAGGAAATCATGGTGCTGCTTGTGCTGGAAGAGTTTCTGCATTTCTACTATGTGTCATACACTACTGATGCTCTGCATTCATTTAATCACCTTTGAATCCTCCCAACAGTCTGCAGGGTACAGGTGTTAGTTAGCTGTATTTTATAAATCTGAAAAATAAGGCCAGCTGAAGTCACTGAAGTGATTTAAGGCTGTGTAGCTAGAGTAGCCGAGGTAGGATTCAAACTCAGGTATATTTGCAATTCCATATTTTTCTGCCACCACTTGGAATTCAGAAATTGTGTACAACCATCTCTTCTAATAGAGGAGGAAGTCTGGCTTTTAAGCCTTAGTCAGAAGCTTGCCATCAGTTGAATGGCATAGCTGTTGTTGAAACTCAGGTCTCCCTTCTCTGTTCTGTCACTGTGATTCCTTGAAAGAGCAGAGAAATTAGGGATGTAGAGCTGCTGTGGGTACTGGCACAAGTAACCATCCACCTTGTGTATCTGTTTTCCATGTGGGTATACAGCTAAATTTTTGGGCCCAGGAAAGGCCAATATGACACTGAGCAGTGCAGGCTGGTAATTGGTTAGTGTCTGTATTTGAACAGTGTGTGCTGTCAGCAGCAGTCAAGGGGGAGTGCAGAACTACAGCCTGTGCCTCAAGTTGCTTGGTAACGGCACCTTCACTCTGCAGATCTGGTTTCAGAGGAAAAGTTAATAAACCTGTTAGAAAGCACTCTGGTACAGGTTTTCCTTGAAGATGCATCATCATATAATTGAGATAGTTGGGTTGGGCCATGGGGTATCTATTTTGTTCGACTCTCAATAGAGAAAGCGAGGCATGGTGGCATAATTCGATAATCTTAGCACTCTGGGAGGCAGAGGCATGAGGATTGCCAAATTTGAGTTCAGTCTGGGCAACTTAGAGGCCCCATCTGAAAATAAAATTTAAAAAAGAGCTGGGTATGTAGCTTAGTACAAATTGTAGGATCTAGGTTCAATCCCTAATACTGTGGAAAAAAATAAAAACAAGAAAAAAGGAAGAATGGTGAGGTGTACGTAAATGTGGCTTGAAGGAAAAGATTGGGCTTAGGATGGTGTGGGTGTAGGAATGAAAGAATGCTAACTGAAGAGCTTTCCTTTTCTTAGAATAAGCTATTTATTGGGGGTTGAATCATCTTTGGGTCTAGACTCCTTTTCCTCTGAGACTGCTAATTATTGAAGTTAAAACTTTCTGATTAACATAAAATCTGGCAAATAGAGAGTTCTCAGTATTTGAATGAATAAATATAATTATGGAAGAAAAATTACTGATGAATTCACCTTTGATTTTGTCTGATAAATGAAGGTCATTAAAAGGATTTTATATCTATAATGACTCTAAGATTAAAGGATCAAAATCATTCAATTAAGAAAGCTTGATTTCATTGAATTTTGGCATCTACATTTTTGAGAAGTGTACAATTAATTCACTAATACTACTCAGTTAAAAAATACTAACAAGAATTCCTTGTCAAGTTAAAATACTGTTTTTTGTGTAATTATTGAAAATACACCAAGATTATTATTTAAATTCTATTAGCCCATATTGAAATTTGATCAGCTTCCTTTCAATCGGTGTTATATTTGGGCAGATGTCTTTAGGAATCAGGTTTTAAAAATACAAAATAGAATCCACAGAATACTGCATAAAGGGAATAAAACAGAGGGGGGAAGAGGAGATACAAGAAGATCCATTTATTTTTTCCATTTGTAACTGTTCTACAGTTATCATTGAAAATTTTGGAAAATAAGCAGGGCCTATTGGCATACACTCATGATTTTAGCACTCTGGGAGGCTGATGCTGAAGGATTACAAGTATGAGCTCAACACAACTCAGTAAGACCTCATGCCAAAATCAAGAATAAAAAATGGGTGGGGATATAGCTCAGTGTGAAGGATCTGGGCTTGATTGGGATCCACTCCTTCCCCATATTCATACACAAAGAAAACTTAGGAAATAAAGTAGGTAAACATCACTTGTTTATTCTCACACACCAAGTTGTTGCTACCAGAATCTTAGAATGCATCATCTAGGACTTACTTTGAAGACACACCATCTTAACAGAATTAGTAATTATTTTTGGGCCTTACAATTTTCACTAAGTTTTAATAAGTATTTTTCCTATATTGTTAATATCATTTGAAAGGATTTTTTTATTTAGTTTTAGCCAGAGTCTTGCTCTGTAGTCCAGGCTGGCCCTGAATGCACCGTGTAGCCCAGGCTGGCCTTGCACTCACAGCAATCTTCCTGTTTCAGTCTTCCGAGTGCTGGGACTAAAGGCATGTGCCACCATCCCCAGTTTACGTGGTGGTGGGGGATCAAACTCACAGCCTTGTGTTTGCTGGGCAAGCATTTTGACCACTGTGCCATTCCCCAGCCCCTATTCCTCTGCTCTTGAAAGCATTTTTCATGGCTGAGTATTTTTCCTTAATAGAATATGTATCTTGTCAGATTTTTTTGGTTTTCCCCTTATTCAGTATCGTGTTGTACATACACTGGTAGAGTAGCTAGTGTAGTATTTTTTAATCCTTTGGCAGTCTCTCTACCCATGTATTTGTTTTAATAAAACTGGCCAAAGAGTCAAGCTGTTGCTAATTCATTTCTTCAGAGTTTTCCTTTAAATGTTTTACAGATCTCATAGGATGGCTGGAATATAAAGAAGGCCACTATGAAGACCATGCCTCAGGGGCACTTTGCTGTTCCCTTTCCACACCACAATTTAATTCCCTTGATGTCATTGCAGATGTGAATCCCAAGTACCAGTGTGATCTGGTGTCTAAAAACGGGAATGATGTATATCGCTATCCCAGTCCACTTCACGCTGTGGCGGTGCAGAGCCCGATGTTTCTCCTCTGTCTGACGGGCAACCCTCTGAGGGAAGAAGAGAGGCTTGGGAACCATGCCAGCGACATTTGTGTTGGATCCGAACTAGACGCCACCAAAACGGACAGTTCCTTACCATCTCCAAGCAGCCTATGGTCTGCTTCCCATCCTATATCCGGTAAGAAAATGGATAGCTACATTCTGAGCCTCGTCCAGAAAAAAACACATCCCGTAAGGACCAACAAACCCAGAACCAGTGTAAATGTGGACCCGACCAAAGGGCTCCTGAGGAACGGAAGCGTGTGTGTCAGGGCCACTGGCAGCGCCTCACAGGTCAATGGCGTGAACCTTAAGAATTCAAAACAGGTGTGCCTGCCTTCAGGTGGAATACCCTCTTTGGACAAGGGAGCGTTCTCCCCACCGAAGCAGTGGTCAAAAGACTCAAAGGCAGAACAGGTGGAAGGCAAGAGGTTGCCCGATGGCTGCGCCGCCTTGGAGCTCCCGAGCAAGCACCTGCCCCAAAATGCCAAGGCATCCTCCCAAGAACAGGCACGGTGTCCCACCACCGGGTCAGGCGAGTCCCTTAAGGAAAGCAACCCGATCTCAGCTGCGTCTCCGAAAGACAGCCCGGGCAGAGGCCCTGGTCCCCCGCTGGAACACAAAGCCGCGCAGCCCCTGAAAAAGATGTCGCAGAAAAGCGCCCTGCAGCCTGTCCTCCCGCCTGCACTGCCTCCGGCCTTCGCTGTGGAAGAGAGGCCGACCTTGGACTTCAAAAGTGAGGGCTCTTCTTCGCAAAGCCTAGAGGAAGGGCCTCTGGTCAAAGCGCAGTTCATCCCGGGGCACCCACCGGGCGGCCGGCTGTACCGGGGCCACCGCAACGCGGGCGGCGCGAGAAGCTCCACCCTGAAGCACCGCAGCCAGGCCCTCCCCGGGCAGGAGAACGGCCTGGCCCCGGTCCGAGAGAAAACCCGGGCGGGCAAGAAGTGCCGCTTCCCCGATGACTTGGATACAAACAGGAAAACCAAGAGGGCCTCTTGCAAGGGCCGGAAGTTCGGAGGCGGCCCTGAGACGGGACTTCCGGTCAGGCCCCTGAGCACCAGCAGCCATAGGGCCGGAAGCAAGGCGCACGGCCACGGACGGGAGGCCGTGGTGGCCAAACCTAAGCACAAGCGAACCGATTACCGGCGGTGGAAGTCCTCGGCCGAGGTTTCCTACGAGGAGGCCCTGAGGCGGGCCAGGAGGGGTCGCCCGGAGAAGGTGGGTGTGTACCCTGTGCCCGTGGCGGCGCTTCCCTATGCCAGCCCCTACGCCTACGTGGCCAGTGACTCGGAGTATTCGGCCGAATGTGAGTCCCTCTTCCACTCCACGGTTGTGGATACCAGCGAGGATGAGCAAAGCAACTACACCACCAATTGCTTCGGGGACAGTGAGTCCAGTGTGAGCGAGGGCGAGTTCGTGGGCGAGAGCACCACCACCAGCGACTCGGAGGAAAGCGGGGGCTTGATCTGGTCCCAGTTTGTTCAGACTCTCCCCCTTCAAACGGTCTCGGCGCCAAACCCCACGAAAACCTTTGTGAAAATTAAGGCTTCGCATAACCTCAAGAAGAAAATCCTCCGCTTCCGGTCGGGCTCTTTGAAACTGATGACAACGGTTTGAATATCCTCATGGATTGTAGAGAGTGGCTTTCCCTACCTTTTGGAAAAAGGGTGTTGTAATTTTTGTGTAATATTTTTCACATGAAATACTTTTGCCTGTCATCATCACATATGGACACCAGTGCCTTTGATGGAAGGTGAAGGGTGTGTTACAAATTAGAAGTAAATGCTGAGGTTGTAATGATGGTGATAGTGAATGAATTTTGTTATCAGCCGATTTTTATTTAATTTTCTGAGCATCGGGCAAGGTACAGGTTTTGATCTAAAAAGTTTTAATGAGATGAGACATTTTGATCTTAAGGTCAAGTGGATGGAATTTTAGGACTTAAGTTTGCCCCTTGATTCTTAAGGCAGTGTCTTTGCAAGGGCTTTTTTGTTGAGGGGCATTACATAGAATGGCCTGAGGTCAGTATGAGATCAGTCAGTGTTTTCTTCTTACAGTGTACGTTTCTCATGTTTTCTCCATTCCATTTTCTTCTTAAAACTGTTCTGTTTATGAGATACAGAACTGTAGGCCAGACCCAAACTTCAGAAATGGCAGTCTGGACAGGATGCTGGTACTACCTTAAAAAGATTCACAAAACCTTTTACCACACTTGGTGCCTAGGCCCTGGTTCCAGTAACCCCTACGTGGGCCGTGTATCCACATTTTGATGCCTTTCTCTCCTTTTCTACTTTATAGCCAATACAACAGTTTCTGCCTTGCAGGATTTTCCTTTGAGATAAATTTTTGGTACTCTTGTACAGAGAAATTCACTCTTAATGAAATAACCTTAGGGTGTGACTCCAGTCCCGGAATTGCTTACTGAGCACTGTGCAACTTAAGCTTTGGCCTCAACATTAGTGCAATCCACTCCAGATGGGACCACTGGCCCTATCTGGAAGGGCTTTAAAAAAAATTTTTTTTGTAAACAGTATTGTGTAAAATTGCATTTTTTCTATCAGTATATGCATGTTTTGTGCTTGAGTAGTGTTTGTTTTGATATTCCTGTTACTGTATAAGCAGTATGTGTTTTATATATATATATATATATATATATATAAATCATTGTGTAAATTTAATATAACACATTATATGCTGTAATAAACAATTTGTTTTACTGCTGTTAAGTTTGTTATTTGGGTATAAAACCAAATGTTTACACCTATAAATCTTGTGGTGGTTGTTGGTGTTACATGTGAGATGTATATTATTAGACCTAGCATTAGAATATTATTTGCAATACTTAAAACAGGTTTTGGTATTCTTGGGATAGGGGTGAGCAAACCACTTGCTTAGAATGGTAAGTTACTTTAAAATTTAAGGTGAACTTTGTGGATGTTCTTTAAGGAAAACATTTTTAAAAAGAATCTCCAGCTTTTTATTAGAAAAAATTGTAACAAGTGGGGTAGTTGAAACGATGGTACAATAAATAACTTGTATAGTAGCCACCACCAAATTCAACAGTCACTAGAGTTTTGCTGTGCTTGGTTTAACTGTGTATGCACAAGGCTAAACTGTACTACTGGTTTTGTAGGTCAAAGATTTTACCCTCTCCCAATAAGACACTTCTGCATTATTTTAAATTTCAGGTATCGACATTTTATCTCTGAAGACTTAAGCACAAATTTCCTAAAAGCAGGACTATTCTTGTGTAAAATCGAAATATCATGATCTAACTGAAGGAGAATTATTAATGATTCATAATACCAAATACTTATATTCAAAGTTTCTAGTTTGTTATGTTTTTTTTAAGAGTCTGGGGTTGAACTTGGAGCCTCTTACTTGCTAGGCAAGCACTGTACCCCTGATAAATATCCTTTTAAAAATTTTATTTTGAGCTTGAGTCCCCTATGTTACTCAGGCTGTCTTTGAGCTTGTTATTCTCCTGTCTCAGCCTCTGGTGTAACTGAGATGATAGGTATGTGCCACTTAGCCCAGTTGTTCCAAGAATTTTTAAATAGTTTCCAATCTCTTACTCCTAGCCAGAATTCGGCCAGTGTTACACATTGTAAAGCTTAGAATGTGGCCTTCTAATCTTTAACATATTCTCCCCATGTTTAAAAAAATTAACTTTTTTTAAATTTAAAAAATTGCCTTATAGAAAGGGCCCACATTCTGGATTTGTTTCCTTATATTTTAACATCCTTTAGCCCCTTCATTTACTCTAACAATGTGAGGCTTTATTGGATTCCTGGCAAGTTTTCACTAGGGTTATTCTTATCAAGAAATAGGTCAGGTTGCCCCTAACTATTACTGAATTTAAGAGTGATCCTTGGTTAAGCCAGTGAATATAGATGTGTCCATTGTAAAAGTACATTTTCTTTGCAAATGGCTAGTATTTGTAGGAGATTCTTTGTAGTATACTACCCCAAAATCCCACGTAGCAGCTTTAGTTTAATATTGCTGATCCTTGCCTAAATTGTTTTCTGCTCTGGAGATACAAAACAGTAGTTTTTAAATACCATTCCTTCCACTTTTTTCACTGACAAAAGAGTTTTTTTCTTTTATGCCTTTTTGACTATCACAGTGCACTTAGGGGTTTTTATTTGGTACTGTACAATTACCTGTTTTTTTTTTTTTTTTTTTTTTTTTTTTTTTTTTTTTTTTTTTTTTTTTTTTTTTTTTTTTTTTTTTTTTTTTTTTTTTTTTTTTTTTTTTTTTTTTTTTTTTTTTTTTTTTTTTTTTTTTTTTTTTTTTTTTTTTTTTTTTTTTTTTTTTTTTTTTTTTTTGTAGCCCAGGCTGGTCCTGAACTCATTAGTCAGGTTATGTCTTGGACGCATGGCAATCCTGCTGCCTCAGCTTCCTGAGTGAGTGCTGGGATTATAGGCAGGCATCACCACACCTAGCTTTATGTGATGTTGGGAAATTGGACTCAGGGCCTTGTGCTTGCTAGGCACTTTAACCTCTGCGCTATTCCTACAGCCCTCAATACTTGGCATGGCCCAAATTTGGCCAGCGGGAGCACATATTTTGTTCAAGGGAAGCTATAGAATTAACTCAGTTCCATAATTCAGTTAATTGACATGTATCCAATGAAATTAAGTTTTCAGATGTTTGATTTTAGGTGCTGATTTTTATGCAACAAAAATTCTTTATTTGCTTTGGAAGCATAGTTTTGTTTTTTTGTTTTTTGTTTTTTTTAAATTAAGATAGGGTCTCCTTGTATAGTCCAGGCTGGTCCTGATCTCACTATGTAGCCCAGGCTGTTCTTGAACTCATGACAATCCTCTTGCCTCAGCCTCCTCAGAGTGCTGAGATTACAGGTGCTCACCACCATGCCCAGCTATTATGTGGTGCTGGGGGATCAAACCTGGGGCTTTGAATAGCACTTTCTAGGGAAGCAATATAAGCCCTGAGCTATGTCTCCAGCTCGTATTTTTTCTTTATTAGAACTATATCTCTCATCTCTAGCAATCTCTTTGGAGCATAACATTATTTCTCCATAGCTTATAAAAGGTCCCATCTCTTGACAAGACGTCTTTTTCTGCAAGACCTTCTAAATAACTCAGTTCTTTAAAAGTACAGTTGCTGGTGTTGCAAGTCATGTATTTTTATATGCAACTAGTCCTGCTTTGACTCATACTTCTTTGCTTACCTGACTAAATGTAAGCCTAGCACAGGGAAGGGATGTTTCTATCATTTGTGTAGGCAACCGTTCTTGAGTCATGTCCAACTTGTTCTCAATGAGCATTATTCTTGGAAGGGTCTGATTTCTGAAAACCACCTTTAGGGCAGTTACACTTTAGGTGACAAGGCCAAACTAAGAAAAGCATGGAAGACCAAATTTTCAAGGATCCCTGCTTTTGTCCTAGTCCATTGCTTGACTTCTCTGTTCATTATTTTTAGGGATGGAACAACACCATTGTGTAAGCAAAGGTCTCTTCAAAATGTTTTCTTTATTCCTAAAAATTACAAATGCTTATTGTCTGAAGCAAAAAATCTGCATACAAGCAATACACAAATTAAAGATTTTTATTCCTCAGTCCTGAAATCCTATTCTTCAGTAGGTTTATTGTGTATATTTCTACATTCTGTTGAATGCAAATGTGAATAGGCTTTCACTTTTTCTTTAAAATCAAATCTCAAGCTATATGTATTCTATAAGTTGCATCCATTTCATGAACCTGTATGACAGACACCATGCCAACTATTTTTAAATGAGGCTCAAAGTATTTCTTCAATAAGGAAAAAGGCACCAGATTTTATGGGCTACTTGTTTGCCCTACTTAGAAAAATTCACAATGTGTTACCCAAGTGTTGTACGTCTGTAAAATACCATCTTTCTAGTATTCACGTTGTATTTTCTATATTACGGACTCACTTTGAGTGGGATATTATTAAAGGTAGTTGGTGTACAAAGACATTTTGTATTTTTTTCTGCCAAGTACCTCAGGGATATTTCCAGGCTGGAACAATTTTATGTTAATTTATATACTTAGGGTTTCCCTGACTACAGGAATGAACTTACATTCTCACTCTGTGTGAGGACAGGCTGTGGGTTTATGTATTCTCAGACATCTTTTCCAAGAAGATATTCCTTATTTTAATTCTGGGTCAACAAGTGAAAAATACTTCTTCCCAATCTAATTTTTCACTAAAGGTGAAGCCCTTAAGTGATACAAGCTAAGGAATGTGGAGATGTCTCATCCCAAATTCTATCTTGTGAGGACCAAGATCTAGTCAAAAACCAAACCTCCTCACTTATGGGACCAGTCACCTGCCTCTGTGCTCTCAAAGGTAACCCAAGCTGCACAGGTTTGTTAATAGTTGATACACCATTTCTAAGTATTCCACAATGATAAGTTTTCTTCTTCACTCTGGCTGGAACAAAAACCCTGGAGCTACTCGTTGAAATTTTATATTATGAATAGGTTGGGTTCTTCTTCGTTCTTCTTTTTTGGTAGAATTATATTGAGATAAAATCCAAGTACAATAAAATGCACATATTGAAAGAATAAAATTTGATCAGTTTTGACACATAATTTGGTGCTTCTGTAACCACTTCAATATAAAAAACTCCATTAATTTCAATAGTTTTTTTTTGAAACCCTTTGTAATCCATCGATTCTTCTATTTCTCCAGGCAAATACTGATCTGTTTTCTGTCACTGTAGTTTACTTGGTTCTTTTCTTTCTAGAATTGTATATAAATGAAATTAAACAGTGTGCTCTTTTTTATTTGGCTTGGATTAAAAAAAAAAGTAATGATGTTTAGATCCATCCGTGTTGTTTCATGTTTCAATATTTCATTCCTTTTTATTGCTTAGTTGAATTCTTTTCTCTGGATATACAACAATATGTTTATCCATTTGGTTTTTGAAGGATGTTTGGGTTATTTCCAGTTTGAGGCTATTATAAATAAAGTCATAATGCACATTCATGTACAGGTTTTTGTGTGGCTGTCTTTGTTTCTCTTGGGTAAATTCTTAGGTTTAGGAGGCCTGGATCTTATCAGAGGCATTTGTTTGACCTTCTTAGGAACTGCAAAAATATTTTCCAAATGGATTGTACCACTTTACAGTACTACCAGGAAGGTATGCAAGTTTCAATTGCTTTATGCCTTCATCCGAACTTGGCGTTAATTTTAGCCTATCAGATGAATGTGTAGTGGTATTTCATTATGATTTTAATTTGCATTTCTTTGATGACTAATGCTATTGAGCATTTTCTCATGAGCTTATTCACTGTATTAGTTTGGGTTCTTTCAAAAGGCAGAATATACAGAAATTATAACAAAAAGGATCTATTAGGAAGGCTTACAAATCTAAGGATAGAGAAAGTCCAAGATGTCGGCTTGCTCTTGCAAAACCTGGAATGTCTGATGGCTGCTCAGCCATGAAGTAGGACACTTGTCCAGGACTGCAGGACAGCTGGTGAGAGTCTGCTGTGGATCTTGGTTGTTCAAAGAACAATGGTAAAGACCAGAGACTGAAGATAGGCAATTGAACATCAGTGATGTGTAGACAGGTGCTGGTTGAGAGTGGAGCAAATCTGTGATGAAGATCTGTGGCATGTAGCAAGTTGGCCTTCATTGACAATTGCGAAGGTGAGAGCTTTCACAGAGGAAGAAGCTGTAACAATCTTTTCTTTTTCCTTCCTTTTATACTGTTTGTATTCCAGTTGGGCCTCCCACATCTGAGTGGGTGCTCTTCCCTCATTTGTGGGCCCGCAAATCACTCACACCCTAATCCAGGCTGGTTCTCAATTCCCAATCTAGGCGTGGTTCCCAAACCCTAATCCAAGAGTGGTTCCTGATTGCCTCAAGTTGACGTAATCTCTCCAACAGTCACAATCCACCCCTTGTCAGCTTGACAATCAGACACATCTCCTTGAACCATACTTAATTCCCAACTACAATAACCAAGTTAGTAATTGTGTCTAACATAGCACAACTGCACTGCATCCAAATGGAAATGCAATAAATTCCTCCCCACAATAGAGAACAGAGTTTCTCTTTGGAGAATACTTATTCTCCTGACATTCAATTGCTTAACATTAGAGTATAACTTACAAAGTCCAAAAACAAGGCCGTGTGTGTGTGTGTGTGTGTGTGTGTGTGTGTGTGTGTGTGTGCGCGCGCGTATACATACATATATATGTACAAGCATAATGAGAGAAAATCTAATTACAGTCCTCATTTCAGTAACTGGTTACATGATCATAGTTGGTACTTATAACTACCTTCTTCTACTACCCATTCTGTTATTTCCTTGACCCTCAGCAAGTACCTCGGCAGGTCTTGGTTCTTTTCCTGGTGGGGTGACCCATACTTTCACTCCTGAAGGTTCTGTGCCATTTGTTATCGTGTCTGGATTAGGTTTTGTCAGTTTCCCACTGACTTTAATAACAGGACATGTTAAGACCATGAGGCATCCTAAAGGATCTCCTGCAGTCCAAACATAGTCCTCCTTGCTTCCATTATGGAGTGTTAATCCAACTTCCCCTTGGTAGTCTGGATCAGTCACCCCTGCTAACACTGTAACTCCTTTTTTTTTTTTTTTTTGCTTACTGGTTCCGTGGCACAAGGAGGCCAAAATGACCGGGGAAAAGTCTCAACTTCCAGTTTAGTGAAATTGCTGCTGTGCCTCCTGGGACAAGCCTTCCTTCTTCTGGACCTAAGACTTCCAGAGCAGCAGAGCATGAGGTTTCAGGGACAGGAAGCAGAAATTTCATTAATGGGTCACTGGGAGTGATAGTAAGTGGTACCATCCTTGTCTCCACCCCTTGATTCCTGGACCAGTGAATCCTGGCTATGGGAGAGACAGTGCCATATATCGGTCGCTGATTCACAGCATACATAGCCTCTGAAGAACGCTACCCCAACTCTGCAAGGTCTTACACCTAGGTGATGCTAGGTGAGGATGGTCTGTCATTGCACATGTTCAACTTTATGACTTGAAGGATCAGACAGGACCCAGTTCATTATGGGCAGCTCAGATCTCATGGTAACCTGTTGTCCCATGGTCAAATGTTCTGTTTCCACGAAGGCCCAGTAGCAGGCCAGAAGCTGTTTCTCAAAGGGAGAGTAGTTACCTTCAGATGATAGTAGGGCCTTGCTACAAAATCCCAAGGGTCTCCGCTGTGATTCACCTATGGGGGCCTGCCAGAGGCTCCAAACAACATCCCTGTCTGCCACTGACACCTCAAGCACCATGGTGTCTGCTGGGTCGTATGGCCTAAGTGGCAGAGCAGCCTGAACAGCAGCCTGAACCTGCTGCAGAGCCTTCTCCTGTTCTGGGCCCCACTCAAAAGTAGCACCTTTATGAGTTACTTGGTAAACTGGTCGGAGTAACACACCCAAGTGAGGACTATGTTGCCTCCAAAATCCAAATAGGCCTATAGGCATTGTGCTTCTTTCTTTGAGGTAGGAGGTGCCAGGTGTAATAATTCATCCTTTAGCTTAGAAGGAATATCTCTGCACACTCCACACCACTATATTTCTAGGAATTTTACTGAGGTTCAGGGCCCTTGAATTCAGGTGGGATTTACTTCCCAGCCTCTGACTGCAAATGATTCACCAACAAGTCTAGAGTGTTGCCACCTCTTGCTCATTGGGCCCAATTTGCGTCATGTCGTCAATATAGTGGACCACTGTTACACTCTGTGGAAAGGCAAGACGATCTAGATCCCTTCGGACTATGTTGTGATACAGGGCCGGAGAGTTGATATACCCTTGAGGAAGCACAGTAAAAGTATACTGTTGACCTTGCCAGCTAAAAGCAAATTGCTTCTGATGGTCCTTATGGATAGGTATGGAGAAAAACACATTAGCTAAATCAAGAGCTGCATATCAGGTACCAGAAGATGTGTTAATCTGTTCAAGTAAGGAGACCACATCTGGTACAGCAGCTGCAATTGGTGTCACCACCTGATTAAATTTGCAATAATCCACTGTCATCCTCAAAGATCCATTTGTTTTCTGCACTGGCCAAATAGGGGAGTTGAATGGGGATGTAGTGGGAACTACCACCCCTGCATCCTTCAGGTCCTTGATGGTGGCACTAATCTCTGCAATCCCTCCAGGGATGCAATATTGTTTCTGGTTTACTATTTTCCCTGCTAAAAGGCAATTGCAACCACTTCCATTTGGCTTTTTCTGCCATAATGGCTCTCAAACCACAGGTTAGGGAACCAATGTGGGGATTCTGCCAAGTACTAAGGATATCTATCCCAATTATACATTCAGGAACTGGGAAAATGACTATAGGATGAACTCAGGGACCTATGGTGCGCACCATGAGCTGGACCTTAGCTAATACTCCATTGATTACCTGGCCTTTGTAGGCTCCTACCTTAAATGGAGGTCCACAATGATGTCTTGAATCTCCTGGAATTAGTGTTAGCTCAGAGCCAGTATCTAGTAGTCCTCGAAATGTCTGATCTTCCCCTTCCCTAATGCACAGTTACTCCCGTAAAGAGCTGCAGGGGAAGGATAGGAGAACTATTGACACTACAACTCTTTGATAGTGTATCAGGGACCTTCCTCAAGGGGACCTGGCCTGCCCTTCTTTCAAGAGGTACTGGTTCTATAAACTGGCTCATGTCTGGAAATTGATTGAGGGAATGTGCTTCTCTATTGCTACTATTTCAGGTAGATGTTTGCTCAGTTGCCTTAGAAATTTTTTTCCTATATAAATTCAACAAAAATTTAGTAAGCTTTTCATCTATTTCACTTCTGGGTACACCGTGACTGATGAGCCAATGCCACAGGTCCACACGTGTCAGCTCATTCTGATCACTGCTTTGCCTCTGCTGTACATTACAATAAGTATGCCCACCCTGCCTTTGGTGGTTAACAGCTGCCACTTGAGATCCAGTAACACCCATACCATTTAACTGTTGTAATTGTGTGGCTGCCATTCCCACTGCAAGGTTTGGCATGCAGAGAAGAGTGACGACAAAGCACTTCAAAGATGCTGGTGCTCCTCACACCTGGTCTGGACCCTCCCAATCCGAGTGAGTTGAATTGATCTGACAGAGCCACTCCAGCACTCCCACTTCCCTAAGCCTTTGAATACCATCCTCAACGGTGAAGCAAAGAATATCAGACATTTCCAGCTCACTCACTTCAGGCCATATTTTAATCCATATTTCTGCCAACCAACCAAATAAACTATTAGTGCCTCTTCTGACGTCATGAGCTATAACATTAAATCCTGAATCCCTGCTCAATGGACTCATGTCAAGAAATCCAGACTGATCCAGATGTGTATTTCTTCCACCATTGTCCCACACCCTTAAAATCCACTGCCATACATGTTCCCAAAACCTCTGCTTATAAGAATTAGAAAATCCAAAAAGTTCCTTGGGGGTATATCGTGCCTCTGTGGACCTCATCCTTAGGGGATTTCTGAGACTTAGCCCTGTTTATTGGCTTAGAAGAAAAGGTAGGTGGGTCCTCAGGTGGGTCCTGAGGCGCATCAGCATTGCCATGTCTGGTAATTGCACCAGGGAGTTTCCTGACTGTCTCCATAGGCAACACAGGATTAGTTCCCTCAGGTAGGAGTGGAGAAGTCAACAGCCCAGAGGGCAGGGGTGGGGAAGCTTCTGCTGCTGAGGGTGGGGCTGCTGAGGATGGGGGATTCCCTCTGGCAGAATAACCTCTCCAGGATTTATGGGTTCCTCACTTTCTTGCTGCTCTTCCGACACATCTCCATCCCAATTGATGGGGTCCCACCTTTCCTGATTAGCACCCTCACTTTAACTTCAGATACCCTTCTAGGCTGAGCATCGACCTGGTGCTGTAGTTCAGCTAATTTGATTATGAGAGATTGAGGCTGATTTTCAGCAACCTCAGTCCTATGGCTAAAGGTGAGAAGATTTTTTGCCAGAGCATGCTTACATGCTCTCAAGGAGTCTATGCAGGTCTGGCATCGGAAGTCTGAATCTCTGAGCTCATGGTACTCCTCCAATTGTTTGTCCAAAGATGTTAAGAGCAGCAAGCCAGCATCATCATACTTTCTACTTTTCCAGAAGTTCTATAATATAAATAGAATCGCCAAATGCATCACTCATCACAAGTGGGGAATCAGGATAATCAAAAGGATCCAGTACCTGTATCATTTCAAACAGTTCACAGTATGGACCATTGGTTCTCTCTACATTATGAGGAGGAGGGACCACAGCAACTTTAGGTCTAATAAAACTAGGTAACCAACCACAGAAATCACTAGATATCTTAGGGAAGACCATTTTTGTAATTCTATCTCTTGAGAACCACTCCTACTATTAAAATCTGTATTAGTTTGGGTTCTTTTAAAAGGCAGAATTTACATACTTTATAACAAAAAGAATGTATTAGGAAGGCTTACAAATCCGAGGATAGAGATAGTCCAAGATGGCAGCCTGCCTGTGAGAGAGCTGGAGCGTCTGATGGCTGCTCAGCTGCGAAGTAGAGCTCCTGTCCAGCACTGCAGGGCAGCCGGTGAGATGAGCTTGTGCTGCAGATCTCGGTTGTTCAAAGAACAGTGGTGAAGACTGGTGCCTGATGACCGGCAACTGAAGATCAGCGATGGGCAGACAGGCACAAGTCGAGACTGGAACAAATCTGTGATAAGATCTGCTGCGTTTGGTAAGTTGATGTCCATAGACAGTTGTGAAGGTGAGAGCTTTCAGAGGAAGAAGCTGTAACAATCTTTTTTCTTCTTTTCATACCATTTGAGTTCCAGTTGGGCCTCCCATATCTGTGTGAATACTATTCTCTCATTGTCCGGCCCGCAAATCACTCACACTCTAATCCAGGCTGGTTCTCAATTCCCAGTCTAGGCGTGGTTCCTGGTTGCCTCAAACTGACGTAATCTCTCCAACGATCGCATTCACCATCTGTATATTGGTCCTTACTGAGATGTCTACTCAAATATTTTGTTACTTAAAAAAAAAAAATGGTTGCTTGCTTTTTATATTAAGTTGTAGAAGTTCCTTATAAATTTTCTGTGCAAGTCCTTTGGTATGTATTAGGAATATTTTTCTTAGTCTGTGAGTGCTTGCAAGGCAAGTGCTTTAACTGCTGTGTCACTCCTCCAGCCCCTAGTATTTGTTTTGTAGAGGTCACCATTTGGGGCTGTTTTTAAAGTCTGGAGACTATAATATTTTTCAATTCCTTTTCTTTCTAAGTTTGGACAATTTCAACTGATCTATTTCATTTTTAATCCTTTTTTGTTATCCTCATCACGTGATTGAGTCTATCCCGTGATTTTTATTAAAAAATTTCAGGTACTGAACTTTCTCAGTTCTAAAGTTTCTAAATGATATTTATAGTTTCTATTTCTCTACTGAGAATTACTCACATTTTATTTTTTATTCCACTTCTATTCTGTTAAGTAATCAGGTTGTATCATGAACGTTATTATTGTTACACTGCAGTGGTTCTGAGTCCTTTCATAATCTCCAGGAGTATGTTTATGTTTTCAATTTGGTAGGCAATCAGTCCAATTGAGCTCACACTCCTCAGTCAGTGCCCTTTGGAGGGTAGTGGCTTAAATGCTGCTTTGGGTCTGTTCTGCCCATGCGCAGCTCTGGGGCTAGCCAGAGCTTGTGTAGGTGGTTTATATCCCAGATAAAATCTAAATACCTTTGTGACTTTAGTGTGTGTGACTGTTGAAGAGACTATGTCAATGTGAGGGAATTAGGAACCATACCTCCATTAGGATTAGGATTTGTGAACCATGCCTAGATTGGGGATCAAGAACTGGTCTGGATTACAGTGTGAGTGATTTGTGGGTTGGCCAATGAGAGAAGAAAAACCACCCAGGTGTGGGAGGGCCAACTGAAACTCCTAGGGTATAAAAGGAAGGAAAAGGAAGATTGTTAAAGCTTTTTGTGGGAAAGCCCTTGCCTTCACAATTGTCTATGGACGCCGACTTGCTACACATTGCAGATCGTCAGCACAGATTCACTCCAGCCTCAATTTGTGCCCGGCTGCCCGTCGCTGCTCTTCAGTCGCCCATCTTCAGGCTTCAGTCTTCACCTGAGATCTACAGCAGACTCTCATCTCACCAGCTGTCCTGCAGTCCTGGAAGGGAGATCTACTTCACGGCTGAGCAGCCATCTTGGCCCACCTTTATCCTTGGATTTGTAAGTCTTCTTAATAGACCCTTTTGTGATAAAATCTGTAAATTTTGTCTTTTGAAAGAACTCGAACTAATACAGTGTGTGTCTGCACTTTGCCTTTTTGGCTCGGATGTTAATCGGAGCCTGAGGTTCATAAATGGAATTAAGAACCACTTTCTCTAGTTCTTTCCCTTCTAGAATTTCTGCCACTCATTCCATCCCACAGGATCTATGTTTTCTGGTCCTCTGGCTAGAGACACATGTTTCTAATAGAATTCAGTTGTAGATAAGCCACACTGCAGCTCGGGGTGGTGGCACATGCCTGTTATCTCAGCATTCCTGGGAGGCTGAGGCAGGAGGATTGTCAATTCTAGCCCAACCCGGACAATTTGGAGACTTAGTGAGATCTTGTTTAAGTGTAAAATAAAACAGGGCTAGGGATACAGCTCAGTGTGAAGGCCCTGAGTTCAATCTCTAGTACTGGAAAGAAAGACAGAAGGACAGAAAGAAAGAAAGACAGACAGAAAAGAAAGAGAGAGAGAGAGAGAGAGAGACAGAGGGAGAGAGAGAGAGAGAGAGAGAGAGAGAGAGAGAGAGAGAGAGAGAGAGAAACCCATTACCCTCAAATTTACTGTTTCTCATTTACTTTCCCAATTCTCATTGGGTATTTTCCACCCCGACCTCATCAGAGTTAATTGTAATCTGAGGAGGGATAGGTCACACAAGCCTCACACTGCTATGGCAGAACCAGAACTCTACTGACCCATTAATTTTTCACATGGATAGAATTAAAAAACCTGGTGGAGTCTTGCAAGAGAACCAGTTGAGTCCTTCCCCTAAAATTCTCACCCCGAGCACTCTGAAAAATGCACAAAAGCTTTCTCTATCTTGACCTTAAAATTTTCTGATAAAAGTCATTAAAAATAAGGAAATCTTGTATCAGTGTTAAAAAGGGTGTTTAGGATTGGCATAATAACTTTTATTTTGCTTTTTTTGGAAGGCAGAGAATTGCTACATCATTATTCCTATACAAGCTTGTCCTTTGGTGTTAAGAAGAAAACCACTCTTTACCTATGTGTATGCCGCCTGGAAGGTGGTATAAAAATACCCTTTGTTTCCCTGAGTCATTTTGTTTGGCTTCAGACTTGCCACTTTTAATTACTTACCTGATCATTGCATATCTGATTATAATATAAATGCAGATATCCTGAAGCTTTTGAAGTAGTTATTTATTTCTTGGTCCACAGTGGTTTTCTGGAGCTGTTACAAGATGTCTGTAAAACATAAGGACTAACAGCATGGAGCCCAAAACTGATTCAGAGAATAATTTTAATTTGAGGACCATGGCAGAGGTAAATAACAGCTGCTTTGGAGTCATCCTAACTGAAGCAGTCAATGAATAATTTACTTGCCTAGTTAACTATCACAGATGAATATTTCAGGGCTACCCAATTATAAACATGTCTTAAATACATAGCTTATCTCTTTGTTATATTGTAAAGGGGCTATTATCAGCAGAGACGTGGATGGGTGTCACTGGGACACTGGGGGCTTCACCGAGAGAGGGTGACACAGTGAGCAGAGCGTGAGGCTGCTTTCAGTAACCAGCCCAAAAATCTAGTTGTTTTTAATACAACATGATCAAGCCTTTGAACTCTAGCGGGAAATCTTACAAGAACAACTTTTCCCTATGATATTTTCTTTTTAAATTTAGATTCCTTTATAGGAGGAACAGGTTCCTGCATTTCTTACTTTCTAGGGGGTTCTGTTTCTTTTAAATTCTGAATATAGTACCTTGCCAGAACCAAAAAAATGCAAAGATATCAATTTTTAAGACCAAAAGGAGCTTTTTCCCCTCAATTAAAATAGTATTTTTTATTACTAAAACTAACATATATGTGTATACATATTACAGAAAGTGGAAACCATCTCAAGTAGCCATAGAAATACAGAAACTTCTTTAAAATTCAGAGATGATTCCTCCTAAGTGCAAGATCACACATGCTATTTTGCCATTTGGTCATTTTATTTTATATTTAAGTATTTTAAAACATTTATTTATTTATTTATTTATTTATTTATTTATTTATTTATTCTAGCACTGGGGATCCAACCCAATCACGCTAGGCAAGAGCTCTGCCTCTGAGCCATAGCTCCTTTGCTTAATCTTTTTTTTTTTTTTTTTTTTTTGAGACAGGTGTTGCTCTATAGCCCAGGCTGGTCCTGAACTCACTATGGAACCCAAGCTAGCCTTGGACTTGGTAGTCCTCCTGCCTCAGCCTCTGGAGTGCTGGGATTACAGATATGTGCCACCATGCCCAGCTTTATGTGGTGCTGGGGAATCGAACCCAGGGCCACCTGCTGCTAGGTGTGCCCTTCCTCCAGCCTCCTGCACTTTCATCTTGTCTAACAATCCACAGTTACATTTTCCCAACAGTGGAGGGGTTTTAAAAAACCTTCAAAGAGTAAGTTTAATAAATTAATGCAGAAAATTAAGTATGAATCCTTGATAACTAAGAATACTATTCTAAATATTTGCCTGAATTGATGATTAGAGAGTTCGTGGGAGGTCTGTGTCAGGCCGTGAGAATTAGTATTCATAGTCATGGAGTCACCGTGTCATGTGATTTGTTTCTGATCATGGTTATAGACACCCAAAACTACAGATGAGCTGTTTATGCTTTGGTAAATTCAGGGCCAGAAATGACACTCATTCTGTCAGGAAGTCCCCGATTGAAATGAAAAATTATACTGTGAGCAGTGGAACCATACTCGTGCTTATAGGTTTTTGCTTTCACATGCCTTCTCAGTTTCATTGTGGGAATATTTTAGGACCTTCCAGAACCTTGGCAGCTGCTAAACATTATCCCATAGTTATTCATATTCACCTATTTATTTTATATAATTGTTTATTTACTAGATGTTTGCAATACATAATAATTGCACTCATCTTCAGGAATTGGTACACTTATTTACCAAGCCTTAAACATTTTTACTTCTTCGTTTCTCCCTACTCTTCTCTCTCCCTCTTCCCCAGACCTCTTATCACCACAAACTCGACTGTCCTATTTGCACTATATTTATATTTTTTATTTTGCATTTCTCGAATATGGGGACCTCTATGATCGTAATCTTTCTGTGATTCATTTTTGTTAGCATTATAATTTTAAGGTACATCTATTCTTTTACAAATACAACAAAATAATTCTTTTTATAGCAGAGAAGTGCTCCATTTTGTGCATATACCACATCTTTATCCATTCATCTGTTGATGGACAGATAGGCTGCTGCCAAGATTTAGATATTGTGAATCGGGCTGCTACAAACATGGCTAAGCGTGTACATGAAGGAGTCTTGAGGGCTTTGTCCTCTAAATGATCTCCATGTCAAGCAGGAGATGAGATTCTTTCCAAAGAGCCAAAACTGGTCTAAGGGAAGAAATTCTTTCTCTGAAATCTCATCAACTGGTATTTAGAGGAAAGGTCTTCTTAGGAGGATAAAAATCTGGCTTATTGCTCAAGACACACATAAATTTCATCCTTAGGCAAATTTCTAGAAGACTGGTATCGTGACACAATACATCTAATTTTATTTGTCCTCCTACCCAAGTTTTGAAATATCAAAGTAATCTAAAACCTACACATTAATTTAACCAAAGGAAAAGATAAATCACTATTATATTACATACCTAATAAAAAAATTATTGACATTTTGGAGTAGTTTTTCTAAGTATTTTATGCATATCTCATAGTTCCTATCATACACATATAAATATATATAAATACATATAAATACATATTACATGTAAAAATATATATTTTATGATCCTGGAATCTAGCCCAGAGTTCTTTTTATCTAGCTGTGTATTCCTTTCACCAATACAAACAGTCTTAAGTTCTGTAGCTTTATACTGCCTTTTTAAATGATGTGATACTGGGGATATGCAATCCGGGGTCTTCGCACTGAGTTATGCCCCAGCCCATTGTTTAGTTTTAATTTTGAATCAGAGTTTCACTAAGTTGCTCAGTTGCCCAGGGTGGGTTTGAATTGAAATCTCTTGCCTCAAATATATGTACATTTATAAACACATGCATATACAGAAATACATGTATGACAAGTGTACTATGTGTACATGTAAACATCTATGCTTAGCATAGACAAAGATTCTCTGAGATAACTGTAGTTTTTCTAATCAACATTTTGTAATGAGTACATGGTATTTTATTATGGTATTCAATAATTTATTTTGCCATTCCGTTCTGGATGGAAATTTATTTTGTTTCTTCTCAGGACCCAGTGTCCACTGGCCCACCCACTGGCTGCCTGGGATGCTCTGTGGAGGCGCCTTCCTTGCCTTCTCCACCCATTCTCAGGGCATTGCTCCAGATCCACATTCTGGAATGTTCCCTGGAGAGGCCTGGTCTCGAAGGTCAAGCTTCATTTTGGCTCTCTTGTTGTGCCCTACCCTGATGTACTTGACACTTGAACTATTCCTACTCAGAAGTCTGTCTTGCCAGGAATCTGGATGCTAGCTCCCCTTTTATTCTCGGACTTTCCCCACCCTCGTCTGCCTCTTCCCACCATGAGTTTGTAGATTTCAGCTTGGGTGAAGATCCAGGCCCATCAACTGGAAGAGGGGGTGGTAGGGAAACTCACTAAATTTACTGGTTTTTTTTGCCTATTATAAACACAGAGGAACAATTTTTTCCTTTTGGATAAAAATTCTACTCTATATTTGGGATTGTTTTCTTAGGATGAATTCTGGAAATGGAATTACTGAATTAAAGAGTATTATTCTTTTCAAAACTGTTAATATTTATTGTCGACCGAATACAGCGAACATTCATCAACCATTTCTAAAACATTCAATTCACATGGTGGCCCTGATCACATACATATCCCTATAATGGAAAAGGTGATGGAGGCATGGGGGAAAGGTAACACTATGATTCATTTTTAGAGCTATCATCATCGGTCATTGTAATTTAAGAGGTATTAATATCAAGTTTTGCTAACGTGTTTAGGAGAGTGGTCTGGTAATGGGAAAGGTTAATTGAAATAATTTTATTTCTTTAAAAATAGCTGTGTATTTTTCTTCTTTTTTTGGTAGAAGGGACATTTGTTGTACAAATGTTCTCTGTGAAGACAAAGTCAAGTCTTAAGACAAAGGATAAGCAGGAGGGCTCACGGTTGACCTGTTCGTGTTTCAGCCCTGCCTGGTGTGTAGCACTATGTTAGGAGTCACGTGGATTTGGAGCAGGAATGCATCCTTTGGGGGTGGGGTGGGAGGAGAGGCATCCTGCGTGGTCGGCACAGAGCAGGTGCTCAGGAAATAATTATAGAATGAATGCATATATAAACTCTGAGCATTTTTTTCTTTTTCTTTTTTTGAGTCAAGGTCTATGTATGTAGCCCAGGCTGGCCTCTAACTTGCAATTCTCCTGTCTCCACCACTCATATTCTGGGATTACCAGTGCTGTGAGCTCTGTTTTTACCAGGTAGGATTAATTGCACACAGGAGTGATAGAAACCCCCAAATAATAACATGTCAAACTGCATAGAAGTTTAGAGAAAATCCATCTAGGTTATTGGGGCAGCCTCCTAACATCATCAGTGCCTAGCTTACTATTGCCTTGCTGCTCTGCATTTCTTGGCAGGGGACTTTTACTTCTGCATCCCAGCTGGCTGCTAGAGCTCCAGCCTTCACATCCATACATCTTCAGAAAATGAGGAGAAAGGGTCTTGCTGTGCACTGTCCTGTGGGAGCACTTCCTAGTGGTCACACTCGGCCTTATTGCTTACCTAGTATGAGTCAGAACTTAGTTACACTGTTATGTCCAGGTGTAGGAAAGCTAGAAAACGTGGGCTTTATGTGGATGCCCACGTGCCCAGGTAAAAATGGGAGTCCTCTTACTTTGGAAGAAACAAAGAACCTGTTCTGGGGACTCTTAGAAATACTTCTTGATAATAAGTTTATTTTTTTTCAAGAGGTAAAACCATAGATGCATTAAATTGAAAAAGATCACATGAAGTTGTATATTACTGAAATCAACCTGATTGTTACAGGTGATACAGAATCCAGAGAGAAGTTCTTATGAAATGTCGGTTGAGAGACTGAAAGCGTTAACTGGGGCAGCTTGTTTGGGGGCAGATCTGGAGGTGAGGAGGGTAGTAGAGAAAGCTGGAGACCAGCCTGAGGGGAGTAGCTGTTGCATACCAGGCATGGTCAAAAATATTGAAATATTGCATGATGCTATGAATACAATTCTATTTGCCTGTGGTCATGGAAAAAAGGGCATAGTAATAACTTCAAAATTAATATATTTCTACTTAAAGGACACTTTTATCTCCTTTAAATAAATTTTTAAAGCTATGTTACTTGGACACCCTCCTTCACCCCTCCTGTGATTCCTCTGTGTTTATTAGTGGTTCTCCAAGGCCACAGTTTTCTCCGTAAGGCTGTCATGTTCCCTCACAGGGAACAAAGCAGTCAAGGGATGCTCATGGCTGATGGAGGTCACCCACCCGAGGCTGGGGAGCCATAATGCCCCTGTTCTGTAACCCTGTTTCAGGGCCTCCAACATAAAAAAGCTGTGAGAGGGGCTGGAGGAATGGCTCAGCGGTTAAAGCGCTTGAGCAAGCGCTAAGCCAACCACTAAGTACCCGAATTCGATTCCCCAGCACCACATAAGCTGGGTGTGGTGGCGCACGCCTGTAATCCCAGCACTCGGAAGGCTGAGACAGGAGGACGGCCTTGAGTCCAAGGCCAGCCTGGGCTCTGAAATGAATTCAGGACCAGCCTGGAGCACAGAACAAGACCTGTCTCAAAAAAAAAAAAAAAATGCTGTGAGAGATTATTCCATACATTTGGAGGCCGATTTTCTCTGTCTTAACTTACTATCTTAAAAATCACACTCCTGGCACAGATTCATCAAAGCATTAGAATATGTAGGTGAGCAAAAAGCACAACTAAGCAGTGATCCAAGCCTCCAGAGAGGACCCTGGTCCATCTTCCCCTTTCCATGGTCACCCTTCCAGACTTTAATCCTGTCTTGCAAATGCAGCCACACAAGTGTTCATTAGCAAACAATGTCAGAATAGCATCTTGGAATCTCCATTTCAAGTGTCATAATTTAGAATGAACTTTTTGGGGTGTTGAATGGCTGCATAATATTTTATTAGGAGGATGTAGAGGGCCAGTTCCCTGTGATACGAAATATATCTGCGGCCCCCTCTTCCCCCATGGGCCTAACTTAGAAGAGCTGAGTGGGAACAGAAGGCTTCCAAGTGACACAGTTGCCTGAGGCTGAGAGACTGAACGTAATACCTGGACAACTGGCGGCTCTCAGAGGAGTGTCGGTGATGTCAGCGCAGATCGGAGTTACTGATAGCCTGCGGCTCCCCCAGGAAGCACAGGTGAGGGCCTCTTCGGAGGCAGATGGCTCTCAAAGTCACTTCAGGCCAGCTGGCATTCTGCAAACAGCCCTGGGCTGCGGGAAGCTTGTGTTGTCTTAGAGAGTGAGAGTTCTGTTAAATCAGACGCAGTTCTTAACTTCTCTAGTTGCTGCCTGGTTCCCCAGTTACCTCACCCCTCGGCTCCCCAGCGTTGCTCGCTTTCTGCTACCAATATCTGATGTACATTGAACACAATTACTTCATGAGCTAGGTATGCGCAGCGCTTAAGGCTTCTCACTAAGGAGCCTTTAGAAATAAAACTCAGATTAGGTAACAGCTAGGGCAAGATAATCGAGGACATTTTTAAACAGTGACATAATGACTTTTCTCAGTTATTTCCTATTGTTTGAAGGGATCATTATCTCTCTGTGAAACCACATCTGGCATGGAGGTTGAAGTGAATTTCTGAAACACTCGTCCTCTACCTCTGAATAGTAAGAGCCCACCTGCCTCCTTTAATGGGCTGCGTGCCATCAGGGCCCTGAGTGGATGCTGGGCACTTGCAGGCTGCCCTGATCGTATGCATTAAGGGTATGTATCTTATAATATGAGAACTACATCTGATACAGATTCAGCTCCACAAGAATAAACTTGTTCTTTCTTGAGGATAAATGACTTTTGGGATCACTGGCTTTTAAGTGTTATAAATTTTTATGACATTTTGAAAGAAATGGGGGATACAGTAAATGACTTAGTATTATATTTCTATTTTCTGGATAATGGATTAGGTGTAGTGTTCCAGCAAATGTGAGCAGACTACACAGGGGTGATCAGAAAGAGAATGCGTACACAAAATTGCCCACGACAGTTGAGCAGGCGTTGCTCTGATACGACCAAATATTCACATGTGAGGCAAACGCTCAGGAGAAGCGTTAATGATGGGTGGAGAATTGCATTAAAATAAAATCTGGTTGAGATCTCTGAGGACCCTAACATGGGAATTTGGCAAAGGTAAGGGTGTTCAGAATAGCAGATTTGGCAAAGGTAAGATTACTCAAAGTAGCAGGCATAAGTTGGGGAAGTCATTAAAGATAAAACACCAATTCAGAGGGGAATACTGACACCGGACCTTGAGATTAAAAAGAGAGAAAGGAAGAAAAGGAAGCAACAGCACACCTAATTATGCAATATGATAATAAAGCAGGTATGTGCTGCTTAATTATGAGAAAATCCTCTAAACACTGTGTCATCAGTAATTTTGTTGTCATGTGTACAGAGTGTGCTTACACAAACCCCGACGTAGAGGTCAGACACTCCATGTGGTCTCTTTTTAATCTTGTTCTTTTTGTGTGGGATAGACCTCAGGGTATGCATGCTGAGCATATATTACAGCAGCGAGTCAACACGGCCTTCGGTGTGATCCAAAGATGCCGCAAACACAGGGTACACAAGGCTGCTGGTGCATAGCAGGACGGAGTGGCCTGTTTTAATAATAAGTAAACTTTAAAAAACTGTAAATAGACAGATTATACTCTAAAATTAAATGAAAAGCAATAGTATAGCAAACAAATGGATCGATAATGTAATAGTTTATTATTGTTATTATCCAGTATTGCATACTGCACATAATTGTTTGTGCTACATTTTAGTATGACTGGGAGCATAGTAGATTATTTACACCAACATTACAACGAACACATGAGCATTTTGTTGTGCTATGATGTTAATAAGTGATAGACATTTTTCAGCTTTATTAAAATCTTATAAGACCACTGTCTTTTGCAGTCTAATACTGACAAGGTGTTATGTGGTACAACTATATCTTACAATGCTGTGAAGGGTTTTTCAGCCAAGAGAGCAGGTGTTTGCCAGGATCCACAACTTCTCCAGGTGAGTCTTCTAAGGTCAGTCTGGTAAGGTAAGTCTTTCTCCCCGTTTTTTTTGGTAAAGAGGAAATGAAAAGGTAAGAAAGATGTTTCATGTTTTTAGAGGACAATCTTTTTGAGGTAAGTTGACTGGAAGTTATTTCTTTGGTTTTAGTCATTAAATTAAAATGAGTAGCATTTTTTTAAACAAAGAAAACTGAGGTCACAGACCAGAGAAATCTTGTTCTGTTGCAGCCAAAACCATTAACTATGAAACTAGATGGCTAAGGGTGATCAGAGTGCCCCATGAAGCCCACGAGGGAATGGCAAGAGAATCATGAAACACTTTCTTGGAGGTCCTACTGTTAAGTATTGATATAGTAAGTTATTTCACAATTTCGGTATTGCTAAGAAATTCATTGACCCCAGGTAAGTTGTGGTCTGATTGGCGGGAATCAAATAAACAGGATATTTTGGGGCTGTGCATTTTGAGGTCATGACTTTATATATTTTTTTTTCCTCAGCTTCCTGAATGGAGACAAGAAAACTATTCAAAGGAGAGCAATAGGATGGTTAGGGAGCTAAAACAAACAAACAAACAAAAAAGCCCCATGCAAACTTAGGCCACAAGGGGATACGAAGGATCTGGTGACAATCCACTGAGCAAAGGTCTGCCCATTGGGCATGACGCACTCTTGTGTGACGGATTCTTCGTGTTTGACATGATGACTGGTCATTCTTTGTCTTAACTAAGGACAAACCAAAAGGGAAGAGGTATTTGTTTACAGAAAAAGACAGTCAGGTAGATGACTGGAGGAAGTGATGGGAGTGGAGACAGACGACCTTGGGATGGCTCTGTGGGGGGAAGCTGACGTTTCTCCTGTAGTTACTTTGACAATAGGTGATTCTTGATCCCTGGTGTCTGCTCTGTCTTGGGGACTGTGTATTTGGTATCTAGGAATTCGTATGAGCTTGGATCACAGAAGCACAGAGCTCTTTTATTTTTATTTTTTCTCTTTTCTTGACAAGTCAGTTTCTGGAGGGGCTTTTTAAAAGCTCCTTGGCATTTTCTCAGGCTTACCACCATATTGTACTATTCCATAACCTGTTACCTTCTGTTCATTTGTCTCCCATTTCAGTGTCTAGCTTACATTTGCATCAGATTTGCAGGTTTAAGACATATTTGTTGCTAGTTATTTAGAAAGTGATGCAATTATATGATGTCTATGCTACTTTTTGCCATCAGGTACCCAGTGGCTTTTTGGCAGATACAAGCCTGAAATGCATATTTGTTTGGCTTTCAATCACTTGATTTGATTTTTCAAAACAACATAATTAGTGCACACCCACTAATTGCAAAAGGAAAAGCATTAATCCCTCCTTTTGATTGCTTTAAACGCAACATTTACCTCATTTAAGTGCCTCTGACCTAAGCATCAACAGAGTTTATAGTGTAAGGATCGAGTGGGGATTAGGTTTCATAATGAAACCCATAAAGCTAGCTCTGAATGCTGGTTGTCTCATGTGTTAAACAAGAACCTTGAGATGATTAAAAAAAAAAGAAAACTTTATTGAGTATTTGTCAGGAAAAATGACTTTAGATGTTTCCCAGGAAAATATACCACAGCAAAGACATTCTAATGAAAGAGCAGGAGTGTTGTTATGGGTATTTATTTAATGCCTAGAAAGTCATTAGAATAAAACTCACTCGACCTTCTTGGTGCCATCTCTCTGGTGCGTTATCGTCTCATTTGGAAGTCTCTCTCTAGGTTGGTGGCGTCTCTGGCCAGCTGGAAGTACTTTTAGTGCTGAATAGAACTCTTTTCTGATAAAATGAAGCTGTCACAAAAAATAAGGCTTCTGAGTAAAATAAACACCGCCTGAATCTAATAATTACACACAAAATTTGTATTCCCAACACATTCTGACGCTAATAGACCATTCTGCTTCCAGATGGATGTCGATTTAGGTCACCCTATAATGTTCTCTCCCACATGCAGCTGATTTTCCCATTATATTTCCTGTGTCAGAAATTTTACATCGAAAGTTATTATAGCCCTAGTTGTTATATTTAGGGTGGTTTGGTTTTATGTTTCTACTTTAGGTTTGGATAAAATTATAAAGAATTTGGCTCAAGGTGAGCAAACCTTTCACATAGCCTGTAGCTCAGGTGAGAAATACTTTTGGAGAAGGTGTGCTGCCTGACATCACACCTATTAAATCAGGTGACAGAGGCAGGTGAGACCTGAGGGAGCTAGTCTGATCGGGGGGAGGGTGGGCTGATAGGGTCCAGGATCACAGAGGTGAGGCAGGGGGTAATAGTGGCTTCCTCCTGAGGGCGAGTAGGCAGTGAGAGGCCACAGAGAAGCTAAGGGGTGGAAGGCAGACCCCTTTTGGATGAAGGCCTGACATGGTTGTTGGAGATCTGGAGCTCCAGGAGAAAGGTCTCTTTGTTTACTTATCTACCTATTTATTTATTTATATTTATTTGTTCATTCATTTGGGCGGGGGGGGGGGGGGAGACAGGGTCTTGCTCTATAGTCCAGGCTGGTCCTGAATTCACCACGTAGACCAGGTTGGCCTTGAACGCAGGGCAATCCTCCAGCTTTACCCTTCCAAGTACTACAATTCTGGGTGTGCAGTCCTGGCTTCTATGTGGTTCTGGGCAACTGAAACAGGGGCCTTGTACTTCCTAAGCAAGCACTGTAATCATCGAGGCACACCCCCAGCTCCTACCCTGTCTGTCTTCACTCTGAGTCTCCCTGAGGTCTTTGGAGAAACGTTGGCCCTGTCAACAGCTATTTCATCCCAATTCCAGATTATTCCCGAGTAGTAGTCATGAAGCTGTTAGGTTTCTCCTGTTTTGCTCACGATATACTTCCGTAGTTCACTTTAGGACAGCATTGCTTCAGTAAGCAGCCCAAGGCCAACGCAGCGTGCTAGGATGGCAGCGATGACCAGCCTGCAGCCTGGGCCTGGAGCAGAAGAGTGGCGCAGATTCGCTTTTCCTTCCTTAGCATGCCTACTCTGCTTTATGTTAGGTTGTCTTCACAAATGTAAGAGTAAGGGTCTTTGTAAAGCAATGTTTGTCCCACGTGAAAGGACCTGACAGGTTTCTGCATCCTCACGTGACTCTTTCACAGCCAGCGAGGAGAGAGTACTCTGGTCTGTTTAGACAAAGCTGGCTCCCACAGGAGCCTTATCAGACACTTCGGATGGCATTCCTTCCCCTCATTGATTAAAAATCTCTAAGCCAAGCTTGTCCAAACCATGACCCAACACAGATTTATAAGCTTTCTTAAGGCATAATAAGATTTTTTTTTTGCAATTTTTGTGTTTTGTTTTGGAACTTAATTGTGTGCTTCTAGAGCTTGAACCTCATAGGCAACAATGAATGGAAAAAACTAGAATTATCAGTACAGTATGCTATGTCCACAAATATAGGACTACCGTTCACGACTTGAATTATCATTGTGAACAGTTTGGCCTGAAGAATTGAAAACCTGGCAAAGTGAACTAATAGTGTCTGTTGTTTCCCGTGTGGTCCTGGGACTGACTGGGTCACTGCTGCTGCCCAGTGTCTAGAGCAGGAGTGTCCAACAATGGCCAAGGGCTGCGTGCCTTCTTGGGGAGCTTTTAACAATATTATTATGAGACCTTTAGTGATAGCTTTCAAGACTAGATCGCAAAGGCTTGAGTGTAGACTGCATAGGTGACCACAGAACAGTGTGGGGGAGTGTGTATTGTGCTCACACTGCCTCCAGTGCTACCAATGCCATCAGTCACATCAAGTCATGTGGGTCAGGTGCTTAAAACATGTGCTCATGTGAGTTAATGAGTAAAAACCAGAGATTTCCCCGTAGTGGTGTATTAACCCGCCTATATGTGTGTGTGTGTGTGCCTGTGAGGATGGGGGTTTATTGTTAGTCAGCAGACATGCCAGTTCTCTTATTAAACTTGGGCTTGTGTTATTGTGTAAAATAAGACGTTGAATACTTTTTTAGCAGCAATACTATAGAGGTACACAAGACACTAAAATTTTGAAGCATTATATTGTTACAGTTACATATATAGCATTGCCAATACTAGAAAAGTAAATGGTCACCTTATTTATTAATTTTTGTAATGTATAGAGTTGCGATCAGACAGTAAGACATTAAACTCAAGGAAGAATTTGCAGGTTTTTTTTTTCAGTACTATGGACCAGGGTCTTCACACTGAGCTATATCCTTATCTTTTTTTTTTTAATGAACTCTTTTGAGATAGTTCTTACTACGTTGCTAAAATGCCTATGTTGGCCTTCAACTTGCTAACCTCCTGCCTCAGCTTCCTAGAGTGCTAGGATTGCAGGAATGTGCCACCATGTCTGGCTTGATCATTTCACTTCATTAGACTTTTGTATCTTTCTTCCAAGACAAAAATCCCTTACTTTACAGTCACATCGTGTTGTATCCATGACGGTGCTCTCTGGCAGCTTGGACATGTGTAAACAATTATTTTCTATGATGAAGCACACAAAGAGTAAAATCAGATTAAAAGTTTCTGGTGAGCATTTTGGGAACTCAAAAAAACTGAAACCACTCTCATCAAATCACATATTGATGCATTGTTTTCACAAAAATTAAGGCAAAATGCCCCATTAGTTTTATGTTTATGTTGCCTTCTTTTTTAATATTGTAAGAAAAAAAGAAGTCATATTTTTATTCATATTTTTATTGTTTTTCTCTTAGCAAGGAAAATAGTACAGCTGCCACTAGGCCATTGAAATGATATCATTTTTCATCCAAATTATGTGATACACTTTTTCAAGTCCTACCAGTGAGCTGCATCTGTCCTGGTCACACCTCTTTTGAGCTCTGGGGACTTGAGCCCTGAGGACGTAGAGTAGAGCAGGAAGGGGAGCTGGGAGATGAAGGTGATTGGTGGAGCTAGTAGGTAAAGGTGATTGGTAAGACGTCTGAAATGGCGTCACTTGGCTCTAACCTCTCCCTGAGGTCTGCTTTTGGTTTTGCAACAGAAAGAGAGCCAAGAGTGAGGACAGGGGTGAAGAGGGCACATCCTGTCAAAAAGAGGTGTTGGCATGATGGAGTCAGACAGCACCGGGAAAGCCAAGAATTTGTTCCTGAAGGTGTGAGTAGTGTCTTTGGGGCCAATTGTGAGTGGGTGAGGAGTGAACCAGCCAGTCCAGGTTTAAAGCAAAATGAATTAACAGACTTGGGGGAGTCCTCAGCCATCAGGCTGACCCCTGCTCTGGTCCCCCAGGGTCGGTTCTGAGCACAGTGTGGCCTGTGGTTCCAAGGGGCTGACAGCAGGAGCTCCTGATAAGAAGCTGCTAGGGTTTGCCAGAAGGGGAGCCTGGGAAAATCTCCACCCCCAGGCTTGGAGGGAGTGGTAGAATGCCTTGCTACCTTAGATAGTGACAGCTGAAAGTCATGAGGGAGACTTCTGTTTGAGAGTCACGACCTTTTCTGTCACATCTGACTGTTCTGGCAAGCTGCTGGAGAGGCTTGTGTGACAGGCTCACCTTTCAGCACGCCTCAATCACAAGGCATAGATTGCAGGAGTGAGGAGAGAGGAAATCTCAGCCGTAATACCGAAACTCCTCTGTCTCTCTGGGTCTTGACCAGGTTAGAGAGGCCACCAGTCACGGGGAAACAGCCAGATGGTAAGGTAAAGAGTCCCTCCTCAACTCTGTTGAGAGTGATCTTTGCAAAGTCTGTGGCAGAGAGCTGTTGGTTTCACCTGGGCTGTTGTCCACCATGCTCCCACCTCCCCGCCCCACCCCCAGCCCATTGTCAAACACAGGCATTTACGGAGGAGCGCCCTAGATGTGTAATTATGTGAGGAACCACTTTCTCTTTTTAAAATGATAAATGACTCAGGCGAAGCAGACACAACCGTGTCTTTTCAGGATTACTTAGGAGACTCAGGGGGAGAAATATGATGGATTGAATTTGAATTCGCTTAGCTCTGACTAAGATTAATTGTCCCTGAAACATAAGGTTGCGTATTTGTAGTTAATCCGATCTCACTCTTAAGACTAGCTTTTTACTACAGCCTTTCAGCAGCCATAGGAAATGAATGGAGTAACAATGAGCAGATTAGAAAAAAAAAAACAATAAAGTCACGAAGGTGGTTGGTTTGCTTGGCTGGAATATTTGGCTAGGCCACTTGTCTCCTTCATTCCTGTAGTTTCAGCAGAAAGAGCGGGAAAATGGTTGGTTCCCGTCACCATGATTATCAAGAATCATATGCATTCCAGTCACCCTGGGCACCGCGATGTCCTGCAACAGATGGAGAGTGACTCTCTGTTTACATCATCAAAAAATATACTTCTAGTTCATCTTTAGAGTACCCAGATAAAAACCAGAGATGGTGGGCAAAATTTCATTGAAAGATGTAATTATTTTTATCTATAGGCCATCTCTGAGACAATGCACAAAGACCTGAAATATCGGCATCTTTGAGGAAAGGTTGTGACAGCAAGCTATTACTTACTACTTAAAAACTAGTTAAAATATTGCTCATTAATACTGCATTTCTTTAAATAATTTTCTTTCTCAGAAAGGGGACCCTGTGCCGGCTGCTTCGCTGTGTCAGTGAATGCGTGCGATCAACCCACAGCTGTGTTCACTAACCTAGTTTGTGTCACGGAAGACAAGTACAAAGACACAAGCTCAGAGGCAGCAAAGGAAAATCCATCAGGGTGATTGTCCTGCCATGTCTCCCCAGAAGGGCTGTGACTGGGCTTGGCTACAGGATGATAATGATTTGTAATTTAAATGTAAATTTAAGATAAACCATCTTTTACTATCTTACAAGTATAATATCTGATTGGAGCAGAACACTTAGAAAGGCTGGTAGGCAGAAAGTCACCCATCATCCAATGGGGAGAGATTAGTGTTGTTAATCATTCACAGAATATCCACAAACGTTGGGTTGGGTCCCTTTCTATATTTGTCCCTTTCTATATTTGTGTGTCTCTATGTGTGGGTATGTGTAAGGCTGCCGATTAGGGCCTCTTTGAGAGCCAGCCAGATAGCTCGAATGTGTGAAATCAGCTGGCTAAAAGGTAAATTACACGACACCGTGGGTTATGCTCAACAGGAGAGTGTAAGTTTAGCATAAGATAACTCAAAATTTCAGTAATATGTGGCCAAACAGAACCATGTAGCCAAATGGAACAAACAGAGCCAGCTGGATTTTGCTTATGGGCTACTAACTGATTTTCCAAGAGGTCACCAAGGTTGTTATTTTCTTTTGTATATTTTCTGTGATAGTCTATGTGTATGTATGTAAAAATGTATTTTATGCATGCACTCACTTACTTTTTTAAATTAAGCAAAGTGTAGCAAGTCAGTTGTATCTTTTCTTTGAGACTCAGCCAATTCTTTCGGTTTACAATTTGTTTTCCTGTCTGTTTTATCACTTGCATCGTCGTTCCTGGTCCTCTTCTTGGTCTCCTTCCAGGAGCTGAGAGCCTCCTCTCCACTGCAGTAGATTTGCACTAATGAAAAATCTCTTCCTACTTTAAATCCTGTACAATTCCCCATTGTCTTCTCTTCAGTTTATTTCATGTTGAGTTCCTCTGAGTTTCATTCACCTGCCTTGCTAACATTTTTCTCACCAATCAGTTGTGGCTATCTTCAGCTTTCATTAGCATTTTGTTAGGCCTCCTGGAAGAATCATAAGAGATGTTAAATAGGACCAAGGCTGAGCTTGACCCTTGGGCAACCTTATTAGACTCAACTGTCTTCCCCAAATCGAATACTGTGTCATTTATCACTGTATTTTCTAAATGCTCTTGCCAACAGCTTTTAGCTATAAGGAGATGCTTTCAGTATCTCCCATCTGTTACCAACCTCTGTCTAACAATATAACAAATTTAATGAAGAATCCTGTTCAACTAATAAGATTAGTAGGCACGATTCTGTTGACAGTGCACACATTGGCAGCTTTTCTTGAGTGCTTAAAAAAAAAAACGTTTTGGCTGCAGATAAAGCAGGACGCTTTCCTAACGGGCTTAGAATTGACAAAGTCCAGGGAGCAGAGCTGAGTTCCAATATTAATTTTATGGATGCACGACCGTGGTAGGCATTTAACCACTGAATGCTGATGTCCTCGTTTACAAAACTAGATCCATAATATCCGTTCTAATATGTCACTGGGTTTTTGGAGTAAAGTTACAAAACAAATGTAGGTGCACCTTATTACATGCTAAATAAATAGATTGTTGAGGGGGGGCTCAGCAATCAACTGAGAAAAGAAGTAGCTGTAATTCTCACGAAATTACATATGTGTGTGTGCTAGCTGAAAGCCACAATTTCCCTTTGAACTTCTCTGCCTTCTTCAGCCTCTCCCTACAGCTCCTTGTTCACCATCTGACTTTGACGCAGAGTTCTTAGAGGTTCTGCTTTTCCAGTGACTGTCTTCCCTGTGTCTTGCAGGTTCACTTTGAGTCTTTCTTTTGCTCTTGCCCTGAAGTCTGTATGCTCACCTCTCCCCCTGGCGGATGCTTCACCTGGACCCTTCCTTCTTTCTGTCTTCCTCCCTGACTTTGCTCAATCTCTTCTTCTCCAATAGCTCTGCTATTGTTTGAATCTTGAGTGTGCCCCCAAAGCCTCACGTGTTTGGAATTGTGTGTTACTGGGAGGCAGAGCTTGGCAGGAAGGGGCGGGCGTTTGGGGTTTGACCTGGAGGGATTGTATCAGCTTTTTGAGATTGAGGGTTGCCCAGGGCAGAGCTTTCAGGTGTGTGTTATTGCCTCGTGGATCAGGAAAGGAGGGCGGGGCACCCACCCTGTGTGTGTGGAGGGGCAACTAGAAGCTCTGAGTTAAGCAAAGGAAGAAAGAACAAGCACTGTTGCAGCTTCTTCCTGGGAAAGCTCATCTGCTCGGTCCTTCTTCCCTTGGCTTCTGTCTGCAGTGGGGTGAGCAGCTCTCCAGCCTGTGTCTCTGCCTTCTGCCTCCATCATTGCAGGCTGCCCCGTGAGTAACTGTGTGTGCGCGCGACCTTTTGAAACTGTGAGCTAAATAAATCTTTCCTTCTTTAAGTTGTGGACATCAGGTATTTTATCACAGCAACGTTATAGTAAACAAAACAGCCCCTTCTT
The DNA here is from genome assembly GCA_004027205.1 of Ctenodactylus gundi. Classification (NCBI taxonomy): domain Eukaryota; kingdom Metazoa; phylum Chordata; class Mammalia; order Rodentia; family Ctenodactylidae; genus Ctenodactylus; species Ctenodactylus gundi. The sequence goes on along the minus strand of PVKB01000735.1, from coordinate 507,095 downwards.
TCCCATGAGGGAGCTCATGCTTCTTTCTTTAACGCCCTTCCCTGAATGCAGCGATTTCCTCAAGGCTCCCAGGTTTCTCCTCTCCTTCTGCTCCCTCTGGTTCGCTTTCCCCTTTGCTTCCCAGTCCCACTCTGTCGACACCACCCTGCTGAGTCTGAAGCAGATGCCTTAAAAGTCACATTCTAATGTCCAGTCTACTGGTGTTTACTCAGTTCTCATCTTTCTTGAATTCTTTTCAACATTTAAAACTCTTAGCAGTAAAGCATAATCCTGTTTTCATTCCCACTTTTTTGATGAGGCTTGATTTCTTTCATGCTCCTTAAATGTAGGTTTTTTTTTCTAGGTCCTCTGGATATTTTTTCAAGTCTTATGTTTTTCGTTGATAATCACCAAATAATTGGATCATATCCTAATAGTAGCCTCAAATTTCTGATCTGCCTTCCCAATAGCTGGCAGGGCATTTCCATGTGAAGGTTACCACTAAACCCCTCAAACTTGATAATTCAAGGTTGAATTCATCATCTTTCCAAAGCTCATTTGTACATTTGATTTCTCCATTTCTTTCTAGGTATTCTTCCTATAAATTGATAGTTACTTGTAGGATTGAATAACAGAGGGGACCCAGACTTTTAGTCTGATGAGGAATTAGATAGAAAGTAAACCAGGAAAAATTATTAGGGAAACATCAATGTGAGTGAAATGAATCACAAAAAAGAAATCTCCACATTAGGCCTTTACAATGAAGAAAGAAGACCAAGATTATTCAGTGTATCAGAGTTTATAATTCCAGCCTTCTTTCAAAGTCCTGATGAGGTGCCCTAAGCCTTCTTTATCCCTGGCAACTCATTGTTTTAAAACTGCTGTTGGATGACAATGTTTCATAAGGGTATCAATTTCCTTATTTTCCATTTTAAATTTAGACAGTTTTCCTCTTACCATGAATATTTTAGATATATGGAGAAACACAGATGAGATAATAGATGTTTAATTATGATGAGACACTTCTCCATTTTTGTTAGGTTTGCTTCAGCCTGGTGCTGCAAAGCATTTTATCTTGATATAATCTTAGATTTTGCCAGGCGTGATGACATACACCTGTAACCCCAGCACTAGCAGGCCTGAGGCTGAAGGCTTTACCATAAGTTCAGGACCAGCCTGGACTATGGAGACTCTGTCTCAAAAAAAAAAAAAATCTTAAGCTTAAAAGGTTACAAGGTGATAGAATCTGCAAGTATTCTTCATTTACCTTCCTCAACTATCAACACCTCACGTAACTACAGTACAGTTGTCAAAGTCAGGAAATTAATGTAGATACACTACTTTCGACTGCCCCACCAGCCCCACTTAAATGTCACCAGTCGTTCCCACCATTGTTCTTTTTCTGGACCGAGCTCCTACACTGCTTCCAGGCCAGTTCCTTAGTCTTCCTTGTCTCTTATGACAAGGTTAAAAGTACGAAGGTTAATTTTATAGACTGTCTGTGATGTTTCTTATTGTTTAAATTAAGCTATACTTTTTAACACTATCATAAAATATTAGTTTGTAGCAATTACTGTTGAGTGTTTGCCGACCAGTGTATATTCTATTTCTATAAGGTCTTCTCTCTCATTTATTTGTCAATTATTCATTTATCTCAGTGTGGGCTCTTGAAATTTGCTTTATTCTGTAAGCTATGATTCATTAGTGTCTTTATCTTGTCATTCAAGGTACTGTAGTTGGGCTGGTGGTGGTTCTTTCAAGATGATTCCTGTGTGATTTCTATGTGCCCGTTTTTTTGGAGCATTTTCTTACTTCCTGGTCCCATAGAAGTTCCACAGTCGTCTTGTACATTCCCTACGTTACCTTCAGTCATTCATTTTTTTAAATAAACAAAAGCACAGAAATCTATTGTGCATTGTGAACCTTATTCACTTAAATTTCCTTGCCCTGTTTCTCTCATCGGATGTCTCCATTCCCTTGAAACAGAACATATCAACTCAGTACATGTTCCAACTCATGACTTCATTCATTAGCCTCATGCCTATGTCCTTATGTGTAAATAGGTCTGTTATGGTGGATGTTTTTGTACATATCACAATGCTAGATAAATGAAATAACATTCTAAATGCATGTAGCTAGATTTTTAGAAATTTATATTGGCATATATGACTCACAACCACATTCATTTTAATTGCTATATAAAATGCCATTGTAGGACTATACAAATTTATTTACTCTTTTATCACTTAAGCATTTTGATTGTACCTGATTTTTTGCTCCTATGAGCATAATCTATAAGGTATCTTCTTGAACCACTGTGCAACAATTTTGCTGAGTTATATACTTAGAAGTGTAACTACTAGGCTTTAATGTACAGTGCGTGCCTGCTTCCAACTTTACCAGGTCTTGTCTTCAAGGTGGCTTCGGTCTTTATCCTCCCACCAGTGCTGTGTGTGGTCTCGATGTCTGTCCATCTTCACCAACCTGGTGTAGTCTGTCATTTCTGTTTTTTGTTAAAACAGTAGGAATGAAATGGTATTTGTTATTTCAATCTGCATTTCCTTGATTGTTAATAGGGCTGAGCATCTTTTAGTTCTTATGGAAATTTCTCTCCTGTAATTGTTCACAGTCTTTTGCCTGTTTTTCTGTTGATAGCCATCCTCTTATTACTCTGCAGTTTTTGTGAGTTCTAGCCACTGGCAAGCAGCTTGTTATCAGAGAAGCAGCATTGTCTGTCAGTCAATGTCTTGCCTTTCAATGTTGCTTGAAGTGTCTTTTCATCCCTCTAATTTCAATTCAGCCTTCCAAGTGGGTTTCCTAATTGGGCATATTAATGAAGTGGCCTTTGGCATTCTACTCATAAGTCAATTTCTTTTAACTTAACTCATTTACTGGAGTTTAAAAAAACTAGATGAGTTTAAAATGAATTTTTTAAACTCAAGAATCAGAAAGCCACTCAGAGATGTTCAAAAAAAGTTAAGAAACAAAAACATGACTTTGATTCTTTATAAGTGAGGTGTAGCCTTCATCGGTTTTCTTTGTAACAGAATCTGAGGCTGGGAAGAGATGCTTTGATATCTGTAATATCCAATTTAAAATTCACTGGATTCTGGAAATAAAGAACTAGAATGAACCACAGGGACCATCTGCTTCAACCCTCTCATTTTACAGGAAATAGAAGTTCACAGAGATGAAATAAAACATTTAGGGTTGAGACCTACTTTCTTTTTTCGCCTCAAAGATTCTAGTTTTTGAAGGGATAGATTTAGCCCTTTATTCCTACAAGGCAATGAGACTTTCACTGTTGGACTCAGATGCATATAATCCCTTATGGTTTTCTCTTTTCTTTGAGGTGTCCCCCCCCCTCCCATTGCTAACCCTGTTAGGGTTGTGCATAAATCTTGGTCAGATGTTTTGGACTTATACCAGCTGATATTCCCCTGAACCTAATGGGTATTATAAATCAGTTTGCACAATGGAGGAGGGACTCCTATTTTCTCTTTGCTATCTTTCTTTTTTCTGTCCCCCACTTTTTTAATGGTAAGGTTCATTTCCCTCCTCTAGAGAGAGAATACAATGATATTCTTTCTTAGACTTTGAAAGCTCCGGTTAGAAATAAATCTCTGCAGATGGCTAGATGAGAATCCCTCGAGTGAAACTGGAGGGTCTCAGGATTTTTTCCCCACTGATTTTCCTTCTGCAGGGTTCATATCTAAATGGCCTAAATGTTTATTTTGGTTAAATTAGGATTTTTTCTTCCTAAAGTGTTAAACGAAGGGTTATGTTTCAGTTAGAGTTCTCTTTGGTTCTAAAATGGTCGTGAATCTAGAATAAAACACATAGAAAATGCCTAGAGAAAAAGCAGACCCAGCAACCAAATACAAAAATTCTTTGTAGGGCTGGTCATGACCACCTATCCTAGCTGCCCAGGGTGTTAAGTCACTCTCGGACTTTCCTTAAGCTGCTTGCTGTAGTAATTGTCAGATTCTCTTAGTGCTTGCTTTGAAAAAATAGCTCTTCGCAATCAACAACTCAGCATGCTAAAAAAACCAGATGGTTCACTCCTAGAGGACAGTTCTGGGCCACCTGTTTACTTGGGCTGCCTGCTGATGCCAATGATGACGAGGTTGGTGGTAATGGTGGCAAAAATTAAACTAACGGAATCGAGCGTATTGTACGCTAGGCCCTGTTCCAAGTGCCTCACTCATATGAATAACTCACTCAATCCTCACATTCTTGGCATAAAGCACTGTTATTACCTCCATTTACACACGGAGGCTGGAGGAGATCAAGGCACTCTGAGTGGTGAGTCGCACTGCTTACCATTTAGAGAACAGCGTATGAATGGGCGTCTCTGCATTCCAGGCAGGGTCCTTTGGAAACAGACTTTGGTAGAATTTCAAACTTCTCAAAGCCTGTTGATATAATTAATGCAATGAGCACCAGGGTTCTGACCAGGGTCCACGTGGCATGTACAAGACAGTATATGGCAGAGCTGGTATGTGAACCCAGGCAGTCTAAGACCAGTGTTCATATTCCTAGCCACTGTGCTATAAAAAGTCTTTACCGTGTTGGATAATTTATCTAAGAGGCTAGATTTACTCAATAAATGTCTGGGGGTGGGGTCACATGATGCTAATGTACGTTCTAATGACAAAGCCATTGGCACAGCCATGTTGCTTCGTCACAGATGCATTTATACATGCCTGGCTTGATCCCGAAGGAGTAGAATCTGATTAAAGTCAACTTCTCTTCATCATTAATTGTATGTTCATCTTCATATAAGGGTCCAGAAAAAATTTCCTGATTTTCCTCTGATTATATACACTATCTCATTATTGTGTTCTCTCGTTGATTATTCAAAAAGAATCACAGCGGGTCTGCAGTTGAAAGTTGCCAGAAGTTAAACTGGTTCTTTTAGTTTCTAATCTTGAGGGGAGAGCTCATAAATTGAGCTGAAGGCATAATTGAATTTTACAAGCAATTACTCCACAATTTTGATATTATTGTTGTTTTCAACTTAGTGTCTCTTAGACATAACAGACAAATCCTGGAGCTCTGTGTTATTGTTGTAGAGGCGGAAAAGGGGCAGGAGAAATTCTAGGTTCTGAATGAAAAATAATTGAGGAGAGGAATGAAGAAGGCATCCCATCCTGGGAACGTGGCCTGAAGGCAGATGTCATAGCAGAAGCTCATCAAAGGAGGTGGCCCGAAGGGACAGCGAGTCTTGTGGAGAAGAAAAGAAAACAGAGTTAGGCGGACAGCACAGAATGCTGTTTTAGAAAGACGTGAAAGTCCTTGACTTTGATATCTTTTTTTAGACATTGGACTTGAAAAATTGCCGCTGGGAAAAGGAAATCGACATCAAATAAGGCCATACAGGCTGTGATTTGTTCTGAAGTTTGAAAAGCAAAGAGTAACATAAAAAGGCAGCTACAACACTTCACAACTTCTTCAAGTTGAGAGTACTAACAGCATTTGCACAGCAGTTCCGTAAGGATTAAACCCCCCTGGGATGGAAGGACAGGATGGACAGTTCTCTTTCAATAAAGGAGCTCACTACATATGAAAGGAAAAGCCAGCATGCTGCACTTGAAGATTTTTCCTCTCAATTAGAGAAATACAAAGCTGATTGACTGTGAGTCACACTCCTTTTTTGAGGTGGGAACTGCCTCCAGTTGCAGAGAATGTGGAGAACAGCTTCAGCGACCTGGATCATAAACTTTTTAAAAGATTCCTTGGACGTTTGAATAGCACAGTTCAGCAAAATGTCGTGAACAATGGCGATGCTTTGGAGGCTTGGTGAGTTCAATGGGTGGCGCCGGGCCCGTGTGGCTGGCTAAAGCTAGCAGAGGTTCTGTGGAGTGTGGGAGGTTTCTGTATCAAAGTGTCTGGCCAGAGATTAAATTTCTGTTTCTACCCTCCCCCCTTTCTCTAGGAAGAAGTTGCCAGCTGCTTTACATTCAAGCAAAGTCAGAAAATAATTTTTTCTTTTCTTTCTTTCCTTTTTTTAAAAACTTGCACTTTTGTAGCATTTGTGAATCAATAGGTGTGATAGTCTGAAAACACTGATGGTTGAGGTGGGGAGGCAGGTCTGGAGCCACCACTCCTGGGGTCAAAACACTCACATGAAGATGGCTTTTCATGTGAACCAAAAGAACTGATCACCGACACAGTAGTAACACCTGGGTTTCTGTCTTTTGAGGTGACAGTTTAGTGAAAGAGGAAGGGAACATACAACTCCCACCAACCCCAGCGATTCTCTGTTGTTCATTGTTTATGAAAAATGAAAGGAATATCCATTTTACCCTGTGCAAGTGATTTGAATATGTGGATACAAGCATTGGGCAGACTGAGCATTTTTTAAAATTAAAAATATGTGAGACAGAGGTGAAAGTAGGGAATCTGGCACAATCCTGCTGTCTTAGCAGATACTTTTTTGAAATTTGGTCTTAAAACTTCCAGTCTGCTCTTGCAAAGATTTCTGTTGGCCTGGAGATTCTTCAGCCAGCTTTTGTGGGGAATGAGGCGGTGGCACTTGGTTCAGACGCAGAAGTGGACATCAGAGTGGACGCCTTCTTGCTTTGCCGCACGGTGGAAGCCCTTCACAATGATCTGGTGGTGCTTGGCTGGCAGGATGGCGCCTGGCCGGCAGGGTGGTGCCTGGCCTGCAATAGTGCTTTGCTTCGCGGTTTGGGGCTGAGCAGTGAAGCTGAATCAGAATAGGTTTCAGCACTAATACTCTCATCCATGAAGTTGTTAGATTCAAGAAAAAGCTGAAATATTAGGATTTAGCGACCAGGGAACTGGTTGAATTGTGATGTCCCACTCTGCTAGGGAAAAAGAATCATCAGGTGTGCTTTCAACGTTTGAAAGTCAATTAGTTTTCCTCTCTACATGTAGCCCCAAAAGAAGGGCTTGAACCCCACTCTCGCCTTTGGCTTCCTCAAATTGGAGGACAGGTTGTGATCCTTTCTGAGGGACCCTGAGGCTCTCTTTCTGGACTTTTACCTATGAGCTCTACTTGTGCAGGTTGCTCAGGAGATGTGTGTGTCAGGGTCGTTCTCTCCTGCACAGTGGAGACCTCTTGGGAGCTTGAAGGAGGAAAGAATTCCAGAGAAGGGAAGGGCTGGTGAGACAAGTTGCTATTTATGAGCAACTGGTGGAGGGTTTCACCATACGAGGTCCCGGTGCAGTCACAACACAGTGGCGTTTATGGGTCCTCTATGCGTGAGGCAACCTGCCAGTTACAACATGCTGTCTGTACTCTCGAGGTACTTATAACTTCTTGCTAGCACTTTACAGTGTTTTTGGAGACCAGCAGTCACAATGTTGTACTCTGGTGGTAGCAGGACTGAATTCAACTCCCAGTGATTATTGGATACCTGTCTTGGACCTGTCCCTACACCGTGTCCTATAGTAACTTGGTCAGAAACTATCCTAGCCTTCAAGAGACTTGAATTTGAGACAATAAAGGAATACTGGAGCAGATATTGTTGGAGGCTTGAATAAGTAGCTGCCCCCAAACTGCTGATGCCTAAATATTTTGTCCACGAAGAAGGCAATGTTGGGCTTTGTGAAGGAAGTCAAATTCTTTGGTCTTCCCTGGTTCTCTTTGCTCCCAGCTGCAGTGTCATTGGTGGCTTTCTTTGGTTAACAATCAGCTCTGAATACTTTTTTAAATTATTATTTTAGTTATTCTGTTGTGTCTTCAATGAACATCTGAATGGCTGCCCTGTGCAATGTATCGGGTTACACTTGAGGAAAGGTACAGAGAAAAAGATGGCTTCCCTGGCTTCTGAGCAGTAATTACTTGGGTTTGGGAATAATAGAGGGAAAACAATGTAACCACATTGAGTTAATTGTATTTGGTTCAATGGATGAAGGCAAAATCATGCTAGAGAATCATATGACAAAGGACTCACTGTGGTCTGGGGGAATCAAGGTTTTTTTTTAAATGATGTTTGAAGGATGAGTGGGAATAAATAAGGTGAAGGAATGGGGAAATATGTAAGTCAGAAAAAAACAGCGTGTGCAGAGGTCCAGGGCAGCAAGATCATGGAGAGACTTGAGGGGCTGTAGTTCTTGTTACTGCTTTTACAGCAAATGAATCACCTTAGGAAAAAAAAACAAGTGCCACACTGTACATGAGATAAGGAATTTTGAAGCTCTTATCTGGGCATTGTGTTAGAGAATGGGTTGGAGGAAGGAGCAAGTTTGGCCAACTGAGTTTTTGTAGGGAGAAGATGAAGATTCATTAAATCTGGGGAAGGAGATGGGAGAAAGTGGATAAATGGCAAGTGGTGCTTAGGAGATAGAATGGGACATGGGGATTGGGTCCAGCGTGTATTATTCTTGGAAAAACAAAATTAATAGAAATTATATATGTATATGACAAATTCATATACATATGGATTTATATATAACATGGGTTTACATATATGTGTGCATACTTGGATTTGTTACGTGGCTTACAGAGTACAGAGAGAGTTCAAAATGGCTGCCTGCATGTGTGAGTGCCGGAAGACCCAGGAGCCACTCAGATGTGAAGATAGAACATCAGTCTGATATGGAAGGTGTGGACATGCACTTCAGGACAGCAGTGCAAGTCTCTGCTGCAAAATCAATGTCTCAAGGTGATGGCAAAGGCCTGAAGACTAGGGCAAATCTTGCTAAGATGGGTTTTCGGGAGAGATGTGAAGGCACGAGTGAGTTTGCCCTGGGGATCCGTGTTGATGGAGCATTCCCAAAAGAAGGACCTGCATCGTCTTCCCTCTTTCTTCCCTTTTATTCAGTTTAAGCTGCCAATGTGTTGACTGGGCCACCTTTGTCCAGGATGGGTCTTCTTTCCCCAGTGTGCGAGCCTCCATGACAGTCACTCACACCCAAAGTCCTGCTCTGTGGACTGGCTGTTTCCCATCTTATTTAAGCTGGCACAACACTCTATCTGGTCACAAGAGGTGAAGAAAATAAAAGAACTAAGGAATTCAGACTTGTGGTGGATGACCAAGTTTGGTGTGTAGGTGCTGTCAAGAGGACAGGATGGTGAATGGAGGGCTGGAGATGAGGATTTTGAGGTGTCTCTGACACAAAAGTATTTAGTGGGCAATTGTCATTGCATTGGATAACCTGGTAGGCGTTCCCAACTCACTTTCCCCTTTTCCTTTCCGAGTCACTCTTACAGATACAGGCAGCCATGGCTGAACTCCAGCCAGTGAAACAAAAGCAAAGACTGTTGTTGAGTCTGGCTTTCCTGATCAAATAAACAGACTCCAGAGAGGAGTTTTCTCATCATTCCCTTCATTTGATTCTGTTTCGAATGTGGGTATGATGCCTGGGGCTATTGCGGCTGCACGACTTACCATGAGGTGATGAATATGAGAATAAACAGTCAACAGTGAGCATAGTTAAGTGGAAATACAGGAAGTGTCTTGGTCTTGATGAGTTTACCCAGTTGCTGAATGAATCCTGAGTCTGATTAGTTTCAGACATGTTGTTACGTAAACTATAAGCGGCTTAGTGCTGGAGGAATGGCTCCGAGGTTCAAGCACTTGATTGTGAAGTGCTAAGTCACATGCTAAATACCCGAGTTTGATTCCCCAGCACCACTTAAGATGGGCATGGTGCCACACACCTGTAATCCCAGCACTTGGGAGGCTGAGGTAGGAAATGGCAGAATTTGGGTAGGGGCTGAGTAAACATTGGATCACCTTGGGGAACTTGCCTTAACAGTGTTAATTCTGTACGTGAAGTGTCTGGAATATCCATTTATATAGAGCTTTAGTTTTTCAATATTGTTTTGTAGTTTCCTGAGTACAAGGTTTCTATACCTTTAAAAAATGAGGTTTCTTATTTGATATTTTAAGTAGAATTGGTTTGTTAGCCTTACTTTCAAATTACTCATTGGAAGTATTTAGAAATCCAACTTATGCTGGTATAATGCTTTTATATTTAATTTTTTTCTAAACTTCTTATACTTTTTAAGGAATTTCTTGGGATTTTCTTTATATATATATATATATATATATATATATATATATATATATATATTCTATCTATCTATCTGTATAGATTTTCTATATATCTATATATATGTTATCTCTGTATAGAAATGAGTTCACTTCTTCCTTTTCAATCCATGTGCATTTTACACATATTTATTGCTCAAATACTCTGACTAAAAATTCTAGTACATTGTTGAGTAGAAGTGACAATAATAGACACCTTTGTCTTGTTCTGGTATCGGGGAAACCATATGGTGTTCAACCACAAAGCAGAATGCTAGTGGTGGTTTTGGAGATGCCTTTTATAAGGTTGAGAAGGCTCCCTGCAATGCTGAGTCATCTGAGTGGTTTTATAATGAAATGTGTTGACTTTTTCAAATGACCATCTGTGCCAAATCATCCTCACCTGTTGTTGTGACTGTCATGTATTTGTATAGCTATTTTCCAGGTAACTCCAAGTCCCTTGGTGACCACATCAATTAATTAGACACTTTTGTACGCACAGAACCACAAACAGTTCCTGTTACTCAATAGAGATACAGTAAATACTTAAAATGTGAGTAAGATCAATGAGTGCTATCAGACAGGATTTGCTAGGAATAATGACCAATAGTGGTGTGGCACGGATAACAGGGTAGACAGTGGGTGAAGCAAGTCAATGTTTTATTCAGGAACAGTTAGTTCCCTTTGGTTCATAGCATGCAAAGGCACAAAGCTGTCTTTCTTCTTCTCTATAGTAACCTATAATTATCCAGGGTTCAATCCTTTCTTCTGGAGAGGGGGGCCTTTGGAATTTCTGGGTTTTGTGACATGAGGATTGTGCATTTGGGTGAAGTGATCTGGAGATGAAGCACCATGTTTTTCTAGACATTCACACAGTGAAGTGCTAGCTACCAGCTCTTCTTGGAAAACACAGAGAAGCACTGGGAGGCAGAGCCCCGTTTCCGGGTCTGTGCTCCTCGCCAGGGAGCTCCCTGCAGATCTAGCCCTCTTCCTCTTGACTCCTGGAGAGAGAATTCTCCATGTCTGCTCTCCTGGGTCATTCTTCTTGCCCCACAGGAGGGCATTTTTTATTCTAATCTCCAATTGCTCTTTGAACTTCACTTTCTCTTCCTAGGTATTCACCTTGCACGATGGTTTTTTCTCCAAAGCAGCTGCCATGATCTCCACTCGGTCTGGTTTCCAGAGGAAGCTTAATTTTCACAGAGGGCAGAGAGGTGGGTAACCAGTGAGGTAGACGGATAGGGACTGAGGTAGTAAGGAGATGGCGTGCTCCTTTTTGGTTCTATTTTAATTTGATTTGTTGTGATTCGGTATACTGGTTTTTAAGTGGGGACATTGTTAACTCTAGCTTAGCCTTGCCCCGTGGAAAGACAAGGTCAGTGTTGACACTTCTGATTTTTATATGCTTGCTTTTGTTCTTAAGGGAGGCTTGAAGTACAGTTCATACGATTTTTCCTGAATTTTGAATGTTGGCAAATTATTCAGCAACTGTTACAACGCAGTGCAAGTCTACAAACCATGGCTTTGGGCTATAAATGCACTGAAGGCTGCTTGTTCACAAATTCTGTTTGGGCTTTTGCCTGCAGTGAAAAGGGCTGGCAGGTAATTTCAGTTTTATTGTCTTGTCAAATTCTTATTCTGAAAAGTGAGCCCATAATAGATTCTCAGTTTCAAGTGTGAGGAAGGTAGAGAGGCAGAGAGAGGGGAAGGGGTAAGTAACCAGAAAAAGAAGTTAGCTAACATTTTAAAATGTTACGGTGTTTTATGTACAGCAGATTATAAACAATATGCGTACTCTTCCCACTGTGGAGTACTGTCTACCAAGCACACCATAATCCTCCTCATGGAAAGGGGGAATCTTTCATATTCCATGCAGTTTCCCTCCTGAGATATTTTTGCAAAGCAAAATCACCAGATACATTCTCAGCCTATCAGTGAGATGCTTCTACCTGAAGCAAAGGACCCACCTTGTCCTTGTCATCTGTCCTATGAGATGGCTCACTTGCGTGAAGAGTCATTTTTGCCTTTGGATGACTGAATCTAGCCCACTGGCAGAGCTGAGGAACATCCACAATGTGTTCAACATCCAAGTATCTGATCAGAAGTAGCATGCGACATGCATGCTATCAACACAAAACTCTCCTTTTCTATGACAGATATTATTCATCTACTACTTTGAAATCTTTCCCAACATAGGAATTTGGATAATTGATCACATTGGTTCATGGGAAGAATCCAGTTTGCAGCCTTTGGTGTAGATGGTCAACTCAAAGCTCAGTCAAATTTTAATATAAATATGCATCAATGTATGTTAAATACTTATAGTTTTGTCCATTTAAGAGCCATTTAATGAAAATTAAATTATCTTTAAGCATTTTTATTCCAGAATCCTTGTCCTTTTCTGTGTCAGGAATAGTGGCTGCCTGCTGGCCGCCAGGTTAATATGACTGAGTGACCGAGAAGCAACTGTCTAAAGTTTCTGTCTTAATTTATAGTAATGTACAAAATTTGTTTTCATTGGAAATACGTAAATGTGCCTGGATTATAACATTTAAGTAAAAGTCATCATATGTTGTCTGTGTATGTTGAATTGCAAAAAGTATTAAAATTCTTACTTAACTTTTAAAAAATGATGTAGAAAACACAGCCTTACTTCCTAATTGTTGGTACGGTTTCTATCTTAGTAGAGTTGCTAAGTACCACTTAAATTCTACCCAGAATCCAGGGTACTTGTTATCTCTTAATCCTTATATTATTAATTGAATGTAGACTTGGAAACATGGCTCTAATTGCTTACAGGTTATGTGCCTACCACTCAGTGGTGTCTGAGAATCTTCTTACTATGATCCCACACTTGAGAAGCGAGCCCTGCCCCCCAGAGCTGGGTGTTTTCTCAGTTTACTGATTGGCCTGTTCTTCAGTGTAGTTTTTTTTAACCTACTAAAATCAAACATATGGACCTGCCATTCTCTGGGGGTTTCAGCATTGATGCTAGTTTTAGGTAGGGTTCCTCTGAAAAGAAAAACAAAATAATATTGTTTTCCTTTTTTGATGGCTACAGTTTGTTCTTTAGAAACTATTTTGGTACCTTCCTACAGATGTCAAATATCATTACTTAGGGACAAATATAGTTTGTTTTATAAATAGGATTTTGGGTAGTGTTTGCCAGCCAATTATTTAATGACTGAGGAGTCAGCAAATCTGACTGCGTTTTATGCATTACTACAGGTCAGAAAGAAAGTCAAGGTCACTGACTAGAGTGAGGTATTTAACTGTCAATTGGGATGCGTTTAATCAATAACCAAAGTAAATAGTTTGCACACACCCAATTAGGTCTGATTGACTGACATTTATTGAGCATTTGGCATTGGGCATTGTGCTATGTCCCTGGGATGTAGAGTTAAGCAGAACATGCTCTCTGCCTTTGGAGTCTTGTTGTCTCGCTGGAGATGTGGAAGCCACATGTAGAGACCTGATGTTGTTTGAGTGAGTATATGAATTTGTAGATGTCTGTATTATGTGGGCTCAGATGTGGGTCTGTCTGTAAGATCCTGGATCATGGGAGACAGCGTGACATGAGGAAAGGCCTGGAAACCTCTCAAAAACTGGGGGCTCGAATGAGGCAACTTGTGATGTGGAGGAGCTGGTAAAAGCCACAAAACTGAGATAGGCATTCTGGTCTTTTGAGGAACAGTGAGTGGATGATCCTGACTTGGATCCATGGGTTGTGTGGAGTGTTCTAAGACAGGAGGCTGAAAAGTAAGACTGGGCAAGATCTCAGAGGCTTTTGAGTTCTGGCCCATGGCATTTGGAATTTCTGATGGTGAGGATGGTACTTCTGACGATGGTTTTCTGGTGGCATTTATGAGAGATCAGTCTACCAATGTTTTGTAAGAAGATGTGAAGTAGCTGAGAAGTAGGGGAGCTGTTTTGGAGATGGTGTGGACATAGGCTGGCAGGACTGCAGCCCTCTTGAGTTGCAACCACTGTAATTGCCCCTGAGTAACATGTGTAATTTCCTGGAGAACTACAAATAGATAGAACCATTAAAGTGAGATGTGGAACTGGACAATAGAAGCATCCTGGCTCCAGAATGTGCTCGACATTACTCTAAGATAAGTCCAGTATGCACATTCCAGTCAGGATGAAGTCACTTTTGTTTCATAACTATGGCCATCTTTGTGACAAAAATTACAGGGATCTACCCAGTCTGGCTGCCACAAGGTCTACTGCTATTGTCTATAACTGTTTATAACTGCGCTTTTGTCTGTAACTGCCCCCCCCCCAAAAAAAAATAATTTGCTCTGTGAAGTCTTAGATCTGTTTGCCTCTTTCTTGGGTCTCATGGCACTTTGGGGCTGGTCCTTATACACTAGGGCTGGGTTATTCAAAAACAGAGATGTTTAGCTACACATTTAGTTGAAACACTATTACTTTTTAAAAATGTAAGAGTAAAGGATCACATTGAATACCAAGAGAAATCCAGATAGGTTAGAATTTATCATTGTGAAAAGTTTTCTTTTTTATTGGTTACTTGTGAAAAATTAAGAGTGATTGGCTCTGAACCAAGTATGGAAGTGCTTGTCTCTCAGTATGCTGGGCGGTGGAGGCAGAAGGATTGCAAACTGGAGCCCAGATCGCACAATGTAAGGATATAGTAAGGCCCTGTCCTCAAAATAAAAAGCACAAAAAAGAGTATCAGGTGTAGATCAACGTGAAAGCTCTGGATTCAATCCTCAGTGCCAAAAAAAAAGCAACAGGACAAAGGACCGCACCTGGACATGCAGAGATGTTTGCAGCTGTGCAGATGTGCAGATCATCTCTGGTTACAAGTGAGGTTTTGTATTAAATGTGAGATGTTCTCCTCAGCTGGAAAGTGCTCTAAGATTGTGAGATTATAAGTGATAGTGTGAGCTGTATACACTTCTGTACCTCCAAGCAGGACACATTATAGTACCTGGTAAACTATTGGTCCTCAGCAATGCTAGAACCACTGAAAATGATTAGGAAGAAGCAGAACTGTTAGAGGGAAGATAAAGGAAGAGAATAAGAAAACAAGCCTAAGAAACAGGAAGGCAGTCACCAAGCATCCTTCAAATGGGGGCTGGAGGAATAGCACAGTGGCTAAAGCACTTGCCTGGCAAGTACAAGGGTCTGGGTTCCCTAGCACCACATACACTGAATGTGGTGGCGCATGCCTGTAATCTAAGTTGGGAGGCTGAGGCAAGAGGATTTCCATGTGTTTGAGGCCAGTCAGGGCTACCTAGCGAGTCCAGGTTCAGCATGGACTATAGACCAAGACTCTGTCTCAAAAACAAAACAATATAAAACAACAGCATAGGCTCTTAAAAAGAAACGGTTTCTAGTTTGTAGTCATTCGGAATAATCTTTGTAGCTGGGGGTCCATTCAGGAATAAGGAAAGAAAGTGCTTTAGGAGGACACAACTACAGATGCCACCGAAACCAACTTTGTGTTGCCTGCATTTCCAGTGTAGAAGGAATTAGGTAGGATGCGTGTTACCGAGGGCAATCTGGGGAAGATGGGCTGGTGGAAATTCCTTTCAGCATTGATTTGAACAGTATGTCATTCAGATATCACTGATGTTTGGATTAATAAGAATTTTTTTTTCTTGGTGAAAGTGTTCAGCTATCGTATAGCCGACTTGCCGAATTTCTTGAAATTTAACCAAAAGAATCACCAACTCTCATGTCTCTCTCCCTACCCTGGTTCACGTGGTTGTGGCTGGTCTTTCTCAGAGCTTAGAAGTCTCAGAGTCCTCGGCTGGCTTCTCCCAGACAAAGTACTCATGCTTCTCACAGCCCTGCTTTTGACGTGATGCTACGTCACTTCGGCCACATACTATTGGTTAACAGTGAGAGCTCTGATTAGTGAGGAGGGAATTGTGTAGTGGTGCAAATCCCAGGAGCCACGGGTGGAGGGACATCTTTGGAAATGCTATGATAGGTGCCCAGCACTGATTGTGTTAGGGTTATATTTAACATTCGATACGTACGTTCTTGTTTCATAACCTAGAGACTGGAGCTAGATTGTTTTCTCGGAGACCCATTTGCTCTTTCATTTCCTTTGCTGATAGAGAAGCCAAGAGCATGCGCCATGAGCAACAGCGCCTCGGCATAGCTGTGCTCTAATCTTAGAGAAGCTAGCGACATCGAAAACATCCTCTGTGGGTGTAAATACATCCAACTCGTAACTGGTTACTTTGTCCAAGACTCTTATCTTTAGCGATCCAAACTCTGTTTTCCCACTTAGCCCCATCCTTTGCCTCTGAGTAGGGAGACAGCATGAAGGACAATGAATCTCCTATCACACACACTGTTGTTAAATGTCATAACGTTATTTATGGTGTACGTCTTTGTACAACTTAGAACATTTAGAAGTTTAATGCTGGCTATGCTGACAGCTCAACTTCTTGCCAGAGACCTAGATCTCAAGATTTGTTTTTGAGCAAAGGTCAGGGGTGGGAGAGACCGTGGTGTCTCTGGCTGGCTTCGGATGTTTTTGGTCAAGTCTGTTTTGACCCCTGTATTTCCCATGCAATAGCAAACCGAAAGCACCCAAATTGAAAACACATGTTGCTGTAAGATTTCATTAATTTGGTTAAATATTGTTGCTTGTTTTTGTTGTATTTAAGATTGTATCGCATTCTTCCTAGAAGCTTATGTAAGATACAGAATGAAAAGGCACACACACACACACACACACACACACACAGAGAGAGACAGAGAGAGAGAGAGAGAGAGAGACCTTCACATACAAGTCCATGTATATGTGCATGTGCATGTACATGCCTATATATGTCTCCTACACCCAGGCACAAAACCCGGAAGCCTCTCCCCCAGGCCATATAATGTATGTGAGAAATGTCACAGGGGCTCAAGACAGGAAAAAAATTCCTCAGAATTGGCTTGTTGGCTTCTGAACAGGGTTTTGACAGATAAATTTGTCCAATTTTGGAGCACTCTCAACACAGAGCCCAACACACAGAGAACAGAGCTGCTTCTTTGGCAGCATTTTCTAAGCGTGTTTAGACGGCGTGAGGAGACTGAAGAGGGTTAACTCCTTCCGTGCTCTCTCAACAGAAACAGCCAGCCAGAGGAGAAGCCTCCCGCGCAGCCCAGTCGAAGGCTGTTCTGTGTCCTCTCACCCCGTGCCCCCATCAGCAACAGCAGATGGTGTGGTAGCTTCTGCGCAGCAGGCTGCAGGCAGTGGGAGGCCTCGTGAGGACCAATATCGGCACACAATGGAAACCAATGTTCAGATGATCACCAGGGCATCTTGAACAGCACGTGTGTTTCAGCTCTGGAGTCTGCAGAGGGTCTTGGCAGGTAAGCGGTTAATATGTCACAGCACACTTTTCAAGTCAGAAGACTCTCAGTGTCCCTCCCTGTCCCCACTTCCATCTGGGGCTGACTTCTCACTGGGATTAGAGAACTTGGGGGGGATTTAAGGTGGGCATGGTGCTGGCTCTCCAGTTTCTAGGAAATAAACTCAGCCTTTTCTTTGACCTTCTGTGTGGTTCTGATCAGCCTGTCCTTGGCAGGAATCCCCTTTGCTGCGATATTGTGAGTGTAGTCCCTCCAGGCTTCTGGGTCACCAGCACCCTGCATTCTGAGGGTGCGGCCTGGGATTTAGGGGTCACTCACAGAGCTGGACTCCTGTGTTGGTCTCTGCTCAGGGAATTCAAGAACAGCTGAAGTCCTGACTTCTTGGTAATTGCGTCAGCTTCCTACTTGGGAGAATAAGTCCCTTATACCCTCAGCTTACCGCAGAACTGCAGGAAAGTACAGGAGGACTTAGGTCTAATGATTGGCTAGCCAGGAGCCACACTTTGGTGCTGTCACCTGATCTAAGTGATATACTTCGTGCCTCCAGAGGGAAGTTGAAAAACAAGAGTCAACCAAATGAACGGCAAAAGAATGTGCAATAAACATTCTCACAAATGAGAGATTTGATTAATTTTTGAGGCAGTCACGAATCTGTGGTGCTAGTTCCCAAGGTGAATGTAATTATTATGTATTGCAAATATATGCCAGTAAAATAATAAATACGAGAAACGTTCCAAACTTGTGGCAAGTTGTATTTTTCGTGTATGCATGTGTGCGTGCGTGTGTGTGTGTGTGTGTGTGTGTGTGTGTGTGTGTGTGTGTCCTCTGTGGTGCTGGTGCCCCTCAGTTGAAACAGAAATCCTTGTGTACATTGACAACTATTTTATTCCTCTTCTCTGGTATGATAACGTGGCTTCACTATATAATTTGCAGCTAAGAAAGAATAGGAATTTTTACATGACTTCTAAAACTTCTAAGCTAGGTTATCAGGTAGCTTTTAAAATTGGTGAAGACACAATGTAAGAAAGTACAGATGTGTTAAAGAAGCATCGATTTTGCTTAATCAATGGAATGAAACAGGTTGAACTATAACAACAGTAGAATTTGAGGTAGGCAACACACCCTAAGTGATAAAGACTGATTGTTTCGATCGAGCTTGGTTCACGTACAAGGACGCAGTGTGGAAAGCAGGAAGGACTGCAGTGGTTCTTGAACCTCAAGGAGCACAGAGGCGCCGTTGAGACTTGCTAGGAGTTGTCAGTTCCCAGAAATTCTGATTCAGCAAATCCATTTGCAAGCAAGGTACCAGAGTTTTAAGCAATAGCAGGGAATTTCTTTTTAAAAAGTTAATATTTTTACAGTGTTTCTTGGCTTGTGTACAGATTTTAAATGAAGACAGTGATGGTGGGCTAGGTCTCTGTCTGAGCATCCTGAGGGCACTTCCCAAAGGTAGGTGGCCAAGACCGGCCCATCACGTGATCTGCCAAATCTTGTGCTCTCTCTTGACTCTCAAGGGAGAGTGATTTGCTTCCTTTCCAGTGGAGATGTTGTAAAGGGGTTCAGATCAAGTAGCTACTTAAAGAATGTGAGCACGTCCTGGTCAAAGAGGTGAGGCAGAGGCTGTTGCATAATATGGTCAAATTTTTTGAGAAAACTACCATAAAATAATGGTGTTCGTCTACATTGTGTGATTTTTCTTTCGTTTGTTGGCCTTTTCAGTTCATGTCCGTGTGAGGATCTGCTGAGCAGATTAGCTTAAACACAGAGGAGACAATGTTCATGTTTGCAGCATTCCATGCCAGCACGGTGTCTCCAATCTCCTGAGTCTCAGTTAACTCACAAAGAAAGCTGTCTTCCAATGAGCTGATGGCGCGTGAAGCCAAGGGCACGCTCTGTGGTTTGGGTGCTCTGGGATGTGTGGTGCCCACTTGTCGGAACAGAAATCCTACCATATATTAGGAGCTATCTTTCCCCCCCTCTGGCAATATAACACATTTTGTAATATAAATGTGAATCAAGTATAGCAAATAACATTCCTTGACAGTGTTTATGCCACTTTATCGTGTTTCCATTTCAGCTCTGGGCCAAATTCCTCCAGGGTTAGACAGCAGGCAACTCAATCAGGTGTTTATTAATAGTCATACCTATTTGGGTTCTCCAAGAAAAAAAGTGAGTGAAACTATCTGTGAGGAATCCAGAACTTCGCTGCCTGGAGGGATTCACCGCATAAGAAAATCCCTATGAATCATGTTTATTCCTCTGGCAGGCACTATTTGTATCCAAGCTTTGCCTGAGCCCAAATTAAATATTAATAGATATTTTTCCCCTAAAAATTGCTATTTATGTAACTCCCTGGAACTTGGAGTTTAAGTTTGCAAAATCCAATACAGAAATATCCTTCTGAAGCTTTTTAAAATTGGCGATGATCTTTGCTATAGTCGATGACATTTGCATTTGAGAAGTCTATTGTGAAATGTCTTCTCTGCCTGTAACATGTAACGAAGACAGGCTAGCTGGTTGATGGTGCAGACTGAATTCTCTTGGGGCAAAGATCTGTCTGTCCAAACTTCCAACACACGGACAAGAAACTCAAATCTATGTGAGCTTGAATGGGAAGGCATTCTTTTTTTGTGGAATTAACGTTGTCTGTCTCTTAGTCTTTAAGTGAATGCATCTTTTTTTCTTCTTTCTGTCTTGTTGCTCAGCATTTCTGGTAGCCTACTGATTTAATGTGGAGGTGTTTCCTAGTTTTGGCAAAGCAGATTCTGTTGCTGCAGAGGAGAAACACTGTTTTGACTGAGATAAAAAACAAAAACAAAAACCAAAACCCCCAAAACAGCTAAGCTTTGGAGGCCTTTGGTTAGGCAGGAAAGCCTTGGAAAGCTTGTAGTACTTCTGCATCCTTAGGTTATCTTAGAAATTCCCACCTGGAGATATTACAGCTTCAATTATTTGAAATAAATGAAATAGCTTGTGCTGATTTAAGGATACTTATTTTCCAATTAACCACAAAAAGTCTGCCTCTTAATCCCTAATACTTCAGTCAAGAAAGATTTTCACAATCTGCACAGCTAGAACCATGTAATTTGGGCAAATCCTCTAACCTCTGTGGTCTGTCTCCTTATCTGTAACATGAGAGAAATTGCACCATGACCTCTACTGTTTCTTCAAGGTCTAAGATTGTACGATTCCATGATTTCTTTTTCCCAGCACATCTCGTGCTCTGTTGAAGTGAAATTGGAGGTCAGCCCCACGCACTGCAAGTAAATAAGATCCAGTTTGGAGTTTGGAGGCTTAGGATAACTTCCCAGGTTCCCAGGTCCTCATCACTCATTTGCTAGATGAATTTGAAGTGAATTTTTTTATGTGTAAAGTGGGGACCTTTCTCATAAGATTCTTATTAAAATAAAAAAGGTAATTTTTAAACAGTGCCCAACATTTGGTGGCTTCCAGTAATTCTTTTCTCTTTTGGAGCCTTACAAAACTCCCCAGAATGTTCTGATTTCGCTAGTTTGTGACTCATTCCCCATCAAACGTGCATTGGTATGGCTGCTCCTCTTTATTAAGGGGGATAAGGTGAAATCCGGCCCAAAGGTTCTATCTTTTACTGCAAACACAGTGTCCTCTTTTTGTCATAAAGAGCTCTCAGCAGCAAGACCAGCTTATGTAACAGGAAAAAGCTATTAGCCAGATTGACTCCTGTCAAAGGCGTTGTGTCAACAAACATCTTACAGAAAGGGAAGCTTGATAAGTGTGGCCCCATTCCAGGAAACACGAGGCCAAGACATTTGTGTGTTTGGAGTTAGCATCTTTTCCAGGATGGTTTCACACTCTGCCAGTACAGCAGCAATTAAAAGCTCGTGCAGAGAAGGAAGTTTATAGGTAGTGACCCTGCCTTGTTCTAATCTAGGAAAACAGCAATAAAGGAAGCAAATTTCCTCCAACATAAGACAGATTTTCTTCTATACATAAAGCTTAAAATCTTTGCCTTCTTGCTGAAGATGAACCTACCATTCTTCATGATAGTCGAACAGACATGAGATTTATTTTGGTCAAAGAATACTTTCTTTGCTCAAGCTTTGCTGTGCTGATGGACTCTTAGGATTCTGGGATGAAAAAATAACTCAAGGGTGATTACCTCTTCCTTCCCTCTGCCTGAAATTGGACACAAGTGGGCATTAGTTTAGCAGACCAGGACTTAAACTAAGGAGTGGTTTTTGGGGAAAGCCAAGCTCATCATCCCTCTGGAAGAGTCAAGAGATAAGACAACGAGGTCCACCACACAATCAAAGGGAGAAAAAGGGGGCTGCAGATGAAGGCAAGAGCCAGGGGGAGCCAGGGGTGAACTGGAAGAAAGCAAGAAGGGCCCTGATCCGTCGCACCGAAGAGCCGAGCATGTGAACCTTACTATTGCAGGTGCCCGTGGTGTTGGTGGACCAGGCTGCCTGGAGATCTGGCAGACAACCAACCTGGACTTCTTCACTTGTTAGAAGAGGAAATTGCTGCCCAGGGAAGGTAAGAGATATTGGTGTCATTGACCTAGTTGGCTGGTGGCAGAAAGCACTAACTTGAGAGGCTTCAGATTTCTTGCCTGTCTCTCTTCCCATAAACCATTATTGTCCTCAGTGTTGATTTATGGGCTTTCTTTACACTTGTAATAATCTGTTTATTACAACGATTCTCTGTATGTTGACATTTCTTGTTTAAAGTGATTGAAGGATGCTACTGAGTTTGGGGTAACTTTTTTTGTGTGTGTGTGATGAGGCTAGGCTACACTTAAACTATTTATTATGCGCAGTGAACTGCCTGTCCAGAAGTGAATTCTTCACATAGCACTATACTTACAAAAATGGAGTGAGTAAATTCAGGACAAAATTGCACATTACAATATCTTTTTCTCAGTTTTCTACTCTCCTTTTTCTGTGAATTAAAAAGATATTTTTATTTTTTTGCCTTATACTTTTCTTGTATTTAGAGTACGTTATAGAAGGTTGTACTATTTTTATTAGAATATTTTCCTCAAATCATTGGCTTTAATGATATTTATTAATGCCAGATCAAAAATTTACATCATAGTGTTATGCCTATGAATACATATCACTGCAAAATAGTTCAGAGATCTTACTATACCTGGTAACATTTCTGCAATGTTACTGAAATATGAGGGATATTAGGAATTCGAAAAATAGATAAGCCCAAAGAACAAAGACTACAGGTGAAGCAACGTCACCAAGTGAGAGATGCCCACAGTCTGTGGAAAAGGGAAGATGGTGGATAGACCAAAGCTGGCTCAGGAGAGTGTAGAGCACTGGCTCTGACGTGAGCAGAGAGAGGAGCCTACAAGAAGCATCCCAGTGTGGGCTGCAGAACGCCAGAAATCTAAAGCATTGGAAGCACCAGGAACCTCTGAAGTCGAAGTACAGCCGTAAACAGGAAACAGTTGAATCTCTGATGCCTCCTGGGTAATAGGAACTGCTGAATTTCCTTTTTATTTCCCTCTGTTAATGTTTAAAAGGTTCTCTTTCACTGTACACAGGGCTGTATCTCAAGACACAAATTAGGTTGGAGGAAAATTGGACTTGAAGATACTCATTTCGGAATTAATTTTATTGAGCACACATCTGAGCGTCATCTGCTCTGAGTTGATTACAGGGACTGCTGAGCCAAAGTTCCTTTCCTCTGTGCTCCTGGCCTAATGGGGAGGAAGAGAGCTCAGCGGATTACACACATGATAGAACATGCTTGCAGGCTCTCCAAGGGGTGAGGACTGAGGAAGGGACCCGTGGTCCAGCCTGTGAGAGTCACGGATAGTGTCAGGGAAAGGCGTCTGACTGAATCTCAACTGATGCGTAGTAGCTTATGATTGAAGAGAATTAGACTCCTGAGATCAAAAGACCCAGAGACCTCAAAGAACATTCCTGAGAACACAGAGATGTCCCATGTGACTGAAGGGCCGTATGAGGCAGCCTTTAAGGAGAGAGAGCCCGCGCAAGACTGCTATTGTGACGTACACACCGAAGTTTATTGCACTGGACTTAGAATCCAGCAAATGGTTTGTTTTTTCCCCCCATTTTATTGATATGTACAAGTGCAGAATTTAGGGTTTACAATGGAGTTGAACATTTTGTGCACATACTTTCCTTGTCAAAGTGACAAGGGCTTTCCCGCTCTCCCTTTGTCCCTCCCCCTACCCTCCCTTCCCTCCCGTCACCCCCTTCACCCCCCACCCCCCACCGTCCTCCTCTTTCCCTTTGTCTTTCGTTTAAAGTTCCATGAGATAGTTGTGGTCTGGGTCTCTCATATCAGAGAGACCATCCGATGTTTCACCTTCTGCTTCTGACTCACTTCACTAAGCATGATGTTCTCAAGCTTCTTCCCTTTGCCTGTGAAAACCTCTTCTCAGCACATTGTTTCACTTCTGTCCAAATGTGAAGCTCTGAAGAACTGTTGGGAATTGCATTTTTATCTCACGTAGGGTGTAGCTGTTACCATTTAGCCAGGGGCTTAGGGGATCTTCTAGGATGAGGAGGCTGACAGGCACAGATAACCTTCTCTGCGGGGCATCTCCTGGATATCCAGTTTTCATGTGAAGGGCAGCTCCGATGGCGGCTCTATCAAGCAGGAAAACATTGAGGGGGATATGCGGAGGTGCAGGGGCTTAGGGGGGCTTAGTGAAGAAGGACCCTGGGCCGTCTGACCGGTCCTAACATGCAGGCTTCTTTCACTTGGCGCAGCAGAGAATAGGAATGAGATGGCCCTGGCCGATGGCGGCTCCCACAGAGCAAGGGCTGCGGTGCGCTGGGCGTACCGTCTCCGTGCTGGTGACCTGCAAAGGAGAACACAGAACTGTGGCTATTTCTCACCAGCAAAGTGAGTGAGATTCTTCCCTATCTTACCAGCTTAGCTGCTTTGTAGTAATTAACTAATTAACTCAACAAATAATTATCAGATAGTTTCCATGGACCAAAGAGCTATTTGAATTCCTTACCACTTAGAAACCACATGTGACTTCATGTGTCTCGTGGGTTTTTGCAATGATGAGCCCTTTTCTCAATTACCTCGCCAAAAGGCCCCTGACTACTGCATGCCCCAGATTCAAATTACCATACTGTGTTTGCTAGATTTTATGATCTAAAAACTTATTACTTGACTGTTAAGTCCTGAATTTTATTGGCCATTTATAATGATTTATGTTCTACTTATTTACCTAACCATTTGGAGTTATATGAGTTGTTTTATAAGCATCATAACTTACTGGGTTGGATTAAGTGTCCATTTTTAAAAGTTCCCAGTATTTGCTGCAAATCCAAAGCTTAACAAATGCAAGGTTTATTTTGAAATCACAGCAGTGAAATTGTATGGTCTTCCATGTCCACAAGGGATCAAACCCCCCAACCCCATACTGAGCCACAATTTATTATTGTTTAAATCAATGCATGACTCTTTGCATACCAGCCTGTATTTTGGGTCACACGGACTTAACCTCAGAACAAAATCATTTTGTTCAATGAAAACCAGGGCCTGCCAGTCCCCTGGACCCCCTTCCATGTATCCCATTAGAAAGAAAAGTTTATTTGAATGGATGATAACCTCAAGCATAATTTCTCATAGAAATAACCCTGACAAAGGTCTTACCCACCCTGTCACTGAGGGGGAACCTAACGTCAGCTTTGGTGTTAACTCCTGCAAGGCAGGTAGTCAGCACTCTGAAAGAGCTCTGAAAGTCTAGGAGAGTACACCCAAGTGCTTAATCAAAGAATAATATAGAAACTTGCATAAAGTTCTTCTGTATATTCTATATTCTCTATTTTATTCTTTACTAGTAACTACTGTCTTATGAGACCATGCTACTGAAGACATTATCTAGGTTTATGCAAATGATTTGATTTTTATTCCCCCAAAAACAAGACAACTAGTAGGTCAGTGCAGTTCTGAAAGTTTCTATCATGTCTGTGGTCTGTCTGCCCTTTAAGGGAGACACTCATACAATATCTTAGAGACGGAGGTCCTGCTTTTTAAAGGGGCATGTATATTCTGTAGTCTTGTCAGATCGAGGGAGTCTAAGATGTTGATGATTTTATTCCTGTAATTAAACTTCATAGCTTAGTAGGTCCAGGGTTCTGTATATCTGTTTTCAGGCCTTTTGGTTTGGTAAGCCAAGGATAGAAGTAGTGCCATATATGTGACCATTGAAGAGATTATGTCAACTTGAGGGAAACAGGAGCCACACCTGGATTAGGGTTTGGGAACCACACCTAGACTGGGGATTGAAAACCAGCCTGGATTAGACTGTGAGTGATTTGTTGGCCGGCCAATGAGACAAGAGCACCCACCCACATGTGGGAGGGCCAACTGGAATTCCAAGGGTATAAAAGGAAGGAAGAGGGAAGATTGTTACAGCTTCTTCCTCTGGGAAAGCTCTCACCTTTTTAATTGCCTACGGATGCCGACTTGCTACATGTCCCAGATCTTCACAAATTTGTTCCAGTCTCGACTTGCACCTGCCTGCCTATCGCTGCTCTTTAGTCACTGATCTTCAGGCTCCGGTCTTCACCGTTGTTCTTTGGATAACTGAGATCTGCAGCAGACTTTCACCTCACTGGTCACCTCACCGGCTGTCTTGCAGGCCCAGACAGGAGATCTACTTCATGCTGAGCAGCCATCTTGGACTATCTCTATCCTCGGATTTGTAAGCCTTCCTAATAGATCCTCTTTTTAAAAAAAATCTGTTAAATTTTGCCTTTTGAAAGAACCCAAACTGATACAATATATAATTGCAATAAAGGCACAGCTTTCTCCCTTACAACTTCCTCCTCTGGAATGGACAATTAGCTCCCCAAGATTCTCCCTGCCCAGGACTCTCTGGTCCCCACTAATACTACGCCTATCATTCATGGTCTCTGAACAGTGGACATCCTATAATGTTTCATTTGCTTTGCAGTCTGTGAGTAGCACCCCCTCCCCGGCTAATTTATTTGAGGACATTGATGATTATTCTCATCACAGATGGCCACAGCTGATTAGCTCAGAGTTAGTATTGACCTATTTTGGGCTATCCAGAGTCCTTTATCTGGAAGTTTTCAGTCTGGAGTGAAGAAAAGAGGCAGCCTTCTCCGGATGTGCCAGCGGCCATAAGGCTCAGGAGAGCGGTTAGAGTCTTTGATTCCTGCTGCATGGGGAAGAAAGTCATCTGCAGTGAGAGATGGTGCCGCTGTGTGGAGAGAAAAAGGAATTATAGGTAAAACTATGATTTGTGTTTCTGGTGCCATACGCTTCTGAAAAAAGATGGAACGTTTTCACTCTTAATTTGGTCTTTCCACTACTTCACAGATGTTGTGAATAAACTATTCACCCTTTCAATTGTGTAAGCTCCAGTTGATTTCTGGCATTTGTAACTCAGGGGAGCTGATATAATACCCCTCTTCACAACTTTCTCTTCACCATTTGAATGATGCTTACCATGCAACTCACCTTTTCTGTGCTTCAAGCATCAACAATCTAATCTGATTAAATAACTGGTTCCTCATGGCTTAGAGGAAAGGTACATGAGTTGCTACCAGACATTGGAGAATTTTTCTTCCTTTGTTATTTGATCCATTATTGACTCTACGATAGAGATTTGTCAGGCTTGGCAGAGGGTTAATAAGATCTGAGATACACTCTAATTACACAGAGGCAGCTTAATGGGGTCTGGCTACATCACTGCCCTAGAACAAGACAGCTCTCAATATTCTGCTGATCAATGTGTTGAAGAAGCAAGAACCCAAAGGAATGACTGATTATAGTGTGTGTGTGTGTGGTGTGTGTGTGTGTGTGTGTGTGTGTGGTACTGGGGACTGAATCCCAGTCCTTTTTTATTTTTTTTAGATATGGTTCACTAAGTCATTACATTGCCCAGACTCACTGCAAACTTATAATCCTCTTGCCTCAGCCTCCCAAGAGTGCTGGGATTACAGATGTGCACTACCATGCTTGGTTCTGATTTTAGTTTTATAAATGTGGTTTACAGCAATATAATTTCTTGTATGGTTTTTGGGCTGGGTCTCACTAAGCTGCCCAGGGTGGCCTCAAACTTATGTCCTTCTGCTTCAACCTACCATGTAGCTGGGATTACAGTTGAGTGCTACCATGCCCAGTTTCCAGTATAACTTCTTGATAATACTTGCGTCAGATTTTAGGAAATTTTATATGTTGATTACTCAATCTTACTATCCACATAGTGGACATGTATTTTCTCTATCTGGATGTTATAATTTTTAAGGCCAACATAACTTTCTGGGAGCAAAAATATTAATGCACTTAAATGAAACAATGTTTTGATATGATTTCCCCCCATTTTATTGATACATACAAGTGCAGAGTTTAAGGTTTACAATGGAGTTGAGCATTTTGTGCACATACGTATCTTGTCAAGGTGACAAGGGCTTTCCCACTCTCCTTTTGTCCCTCCCCCACTCTCCCTTCCCTCCCTTCACCCCCATCCTGTCCCTCTCTTTCACTTTGTCTTTCGTCTAAAGTTCCATGAGATAGTTGTGATCTGAGTACAAAGGGCCAATAGATACATGAAAAGATGCTCAACATCTCTAGCCATAAGAGAAATACAAATCAAAACAACGCTAAGATACCATCTCACTCCAGAGAGAACGGCCTATATCAACAAGTCAAATAATAATCAGTGCTGGCGAGGCTGTGGGGAGAAAGGAACCCTCCTGCACTGCTGGTGGGAGTGTAAGACAACTCTGGAAAGCAGTATGAGAGCTCTCAAAAGACTAGAAATAAATATCCCCTTTGATCCAGAAACGATGTTTTGAAAGGACTCAAACAAGGTAGGGAAAAAGAAAATGTAGAAATAGAAAAACAAAAGATAGAGCAAAGATGGAGCAAAGGAGACTAGAAAATGAGTGCAGGAGTGATCGGCAAGCCAACTGAAACAGAAAATAGAGTAAAAAGAAGACTTTAGTGAACCCAAAAAGAAATTTAAACAGTCAATTTTGAAAGACAGAGAGAACTTCTTATGCTTTGAGGAGAAAAATAAGTGAAAAATAAAGGCAAAGTTCTAACCTACGATTTCCTGTCTAGCTGGAATGAATTTTTTCAGGATGAATGCCAGCAATATTAGCCTAGTAACATTTCTCACTCACTTGCAGGTTGGTTCCAATTTTGCTGGGCACGAGGGTCTGAGCCAAAACTAGTTCTGTCCAATTTTGGACTGGATCTGGTTTCACTTGGATCCTTTCTTAGGAAAGATGCTGTTTGGGGCAGACTGATGTCCAGTGTGCAATTCTGGGCTTTCTTGGTAAGAATGACTCAAAGACAGGAGATTGATCTTGCACTCTGGAAATCTTTCTCCTTGACTTAGAAGTACAGCATACATCTGCTCAGCTCTGGGAGACATAGCTCCTAATTTAAATTTTGAGGTGAGTATGAAATTCTTGAAGGTGATGTAACTGTCTTGAAGTCTCAGTTTTCTTCTCTGTTTTCCTTTCTCTCTTCATTAGCACTGGCTAGATGAGCTTTCTAAAAATATTTTTTAAGGTCTCCAGTAGCTTGTAAAACACAAAGAAGCAGCTGATTCATCTAGAAAATAAATTCAAGGTCTTTACACGCTGTAGCTTCGGCATAAATGCATTTGAATCCTGTCACCTCCCAGACGAAGTCAGCCTTTCTTACAGAGGGAGCGAGAACAGTGAGAACATGAGTGTGCTTCAGTGGTTTCAGAATAGTGAGAGGAAGAAGGTCACAAATCATGGATTATACAGAACCTTTGCCAGCCAATATGTTTGATAAATGATAAATGTGTTTGTAAAATAAATCCACTCTTGGGCAGAGCCCCATTATCAACAGCTGCAGAGCTTAAAGAGGATATCCTGTAGGGATATCAGGCACAAACACCAAAACACATAAATAAATACCAGGGTGGTCGCAGATGGACTCAGTTGCCTCTAGAAATTCACTTTTTAGAGGTAAAATGTCACTATGAGCGTTTCCTTGCTTCGTGGTGACCTTAGTTATGTTATTTATGGACTAGAAAGGACAATGAGGGACTTTTCCTCAATATGTCACTTTATGGAGCTGGAAACTGAAAGGAGCCAAGATGGTGGTGTGGAATTGTTTGTTTTGTGTTGTGATGGAGCACCACACAGGTTCCAACTGCTCAGACAGCTGCATCATAAATAACCCATGTAGAACAGGTGCAGTGTGGGAGTGTGTGTGGGGTCATTGGGAGGCTGCAGGGTGAGTTTAGGAATGGAATGGTAAGTCATATAAGTCCCTCTGTAAGTATTAAAAGATAATGAAAACAACGGGTATGCATTTCTTTCAAGAACCTGTGTTAGGTGGATATTTAGGTCCTAGAATTATGGTGACATAATGGCAATCTTCACAGATTTCATATTTTAGTGGATTTGGTAAATCTGCATTCCATTTTATGCAGTCCTGCACCCACTTGGGGAAGAAACCTTTTTCTTTTGCATCCTCATATCCATCAATCCTTCCTTCTAAATATTTCTTGAGTCTGCTCCACCTCTCTAATCCCCATGGCAAATGTCCTGGATTCACAGTATATAAGACATTGTGCTTAAGATTTTACTCTATTCTTAAAGCCCTTGTCTCGACCACTTAACACCCTATCCCTATGCTCAAGAGGTCAAATGCATGCCTACTATATCTATTTTCAGGGCTTCTAATCTCTCTGCACAGGATTAAGTTATATATTCATATCTATAAAAGTCCAATGTGAACAGCCTACTTATATTTCCTCGATGATCACAACGTTCCCTGTTTGTACTGGATGACTGGCATTTTCCTGGAAAGGATCATGACTTTCTTTTTGCTTTTTTCTTTTTTTTTCTTTTTTTTTTTTTTTTTTTTTTTTTTTTTTTTTTTTTTTTTTTTTTTTTTTTTTTTTTTTTTTTTTTTTTTTTTTTTTTTTTTTTTTTTTTTTTTGCCTATTATCTGCTTTTGTGCAAGGTGTCCTCTCAGCTTTGGATGACCTGCCGACTCTCATTCAGCAACTTTGGTCTGTCCTATACCACTCATATTTTATTTCTTGGTCCCCAAATCTCTTCTACTCATCCCTGTAGAGTTGGGGAAGTGTGATAAATGTAACTTTTCCATCCAGAACCTACACAACCATCCCTATGACACAGTTGTCTGTTGCTGGCTCTTTCCCCATTCTCAGTCCTTGTGTTTCACCCTTGGACCAGAGTGGGTAGAGCACGTAGCCAGGTTACACACAGGCAACCTGTACAATTCATTCTCTTGGCCACCATCATTATTTGATTCATGACCACATGATAAAAGTGGGTCACTGAAAGTCAAAAAATGTTCAGTCTTGGCACTGCTGTTTCAATGACTGGGGAAGCAGATTTTTTTCTTGGTTAGGCTGGAGGGTGCGAAATATGAGGCTGGATTTCCTAGGAATCTTCCTATAGAATCATAGATTGGACCTTATCCAGAAGAACCGCTGGAAAGAGGAGCCTAGAGAAATTGTGACTGAACCAGACTTCTCCAGGAGGCAAGGTCCAATTTGGCTTTTTAGTTCATAACCTTTTCTTCTGATTTTTCTTAAGCCTGGAGGGGCTGGAGTTTCTGTCATTTGAAACCCAAAGAATCTCATTTTTACCTCAATTTTTTCCCTTGGATCCAGTGATGTCCTCCTGTTTGCCCTTGCCCTGTCATTTGCTAGTACTAGGTGTTTGGATAAGTGAATAATCTAGGGCTTTCCTGTCAAAGAGAGGTGTGAGAGCCAAATATCACTGAAGGACTTCGTTCAATGCTGATTGTTGAGCATATTATGTATGTAACATAGAATCTGTAAGT
This sequence comes from Ctenodactylus gundi, assembly GCA_004027205.1. Taxonomy (NCBI): domain Eukaryota; kingdom Metazoa; phylum Chordata; class Mammalia; order Rodentia; family Ctenodactylidae; genus Ctenodactylus; species Ctenodactylus gundi. The sequence continues at coordinate 475,941 of PVKB01000735.1, read as the reverse complement.
CTGAGGAAGAAAGAGTAAGAATGGGGAAGGCACAAATGGGAGGAAGTAGGGTGTCTTATGAAGGGAACCAAGAATTAAAGACCCAGACCATCAAAGCTTAAATAATTACACTAGCCTGGGATATCTTTGTCTGGCCCCTTGGGATAAAGAGACCTTGCCTGCAAACAGGAAGGATGGGGAATCTCAGGTAGTCTTTTGTTTTACAGTCTGAAGTGATGGGCTCTTACCTGCAAACAGGAAGGGCTTGGGGGGGTCTCAGACAATTCTTGTTTTGCCATCCAAGGTGAGCCACTGTCTGCACCCAGGAGGGGTTGGAGGTCTCTTGCAAATGAGGGCCTCTCTTGGCTTGTGGCCAACAAGTGCAAGCAGACTATGGCCGATGAGACTCCTGAGTAGATAACAAAGCTAGGTGGTCTAATAAGAGAAGCAAGACAGAATTAGGGGGGCTGGAGGAATGGCTCAGCGGTTAAAGCGCTTGAGCAAGCACTAAGCTAAGTGCTAAGTACCTGTAATTCCAGCACTCGGGAGGCTGAGACAGGAGGATTGTCGTGAGTCCAAGGCCAGCCTGGGCTCTGAAGTGAATTCAGGACCAGCCTGGACCACAGAGTGAGACCCTGTCTCAAAAAAAAAAAAAAAAAAAAAAAAAAAGACAGAATTAGTTTAAAGATCAGCTAGTAAGAAAGGTGGTTGGAAAAGACCCATAAAAATAAAGAGCCAGTCTCTCGTTGCTGCAGTCTTCCCCTATGTCTGTGTGTGTGTGTGTCTTTTGTCTGCGTCTTTTTGTTCATTCCTCCCTTCTAGGACAAGTGGACCGCAACAGTCTTAGTTACTTTTTGTTGCTGTAACTCAATACCCGATACCTACAACTTTAGAGAGGAAAGATTTATTTTAGCTCACAGTTCAGTGCTTCTAATCAGTGGAAGCACATGGCAGAGGTGGAGGCCACTCGTCATAGCATTGCAAACAGGAAGCCAAGTCCCAGAAAAAAAGGAGGAATTAGCATGTACCCTTCCTGGTCCTGTCCCAGTGGTCTGCTCCCTCCAGATCCAGCCTCAACGTTTGATCCCTTCCTGGCTAAAGCACCCCCATATGCCTGAAATCATAACCCACCACGCACATTGTAATCTATCATCTAATCCACATGCTTACAACCTGCCATATGCCTATCTTCCACCACACACCCATAATCCGCTCCACCCGGCCAGGTCCCAATCTCCTAACAGCACACAGTTCCATAGATAATGCATAACATCCAAATACATGAGACTTTAGGGGACATTCCAGATCCAAATCTCAATACAGGACAGGAGAGAGGTGGTTTCTATAATCTGGAAGTACGCAGGAAATTATTTCAATTCTCCTCTATTTATTTAAGCATATATTATGGTCTCTGGAAAAAGTCCTGTGTGCTGTGAGAAAAAAATGTCTTTTGTTGATGTTGGATGGACTAGTTTGTAGATATCTGTTAAGTCATTTGCTCTGTGGTGTGGTTTAGTGCCAATATTTCTTTTTGAATTTTTCAGTGGTTGACTCGTTTATTAGCAAGAATGGTGTATTGAGATCCTCTAGTATGATTGTATCTGTCTGACCTTTCATGTCTATTAGATCTTTTCCATGAAATTGAGTGCACCAATATTGGGTGCATATATATTTATAATTGTGAGCTCTTCCTATTGAATTGTTTGCATTACCATTGTATAGTGTCCACCTTTGTCTCTTCTGATCTGTTTGGTTTGAAATGTGCTCAGAACAGTATATCTATTCTTGCTTGTTTTCAGGCTCCAGTGAAAATTTTCATTCTTTTACCTTCCATCTGGGTGCCTCTTTGTGGGTAAAGTGTGTCTCTTGCACGCAACAAATGGTTGGGTTTCGTTTTTTGATCCATCATGCCAATCTTTGCCTTTTGATGGGTGCATTAAAACCATTAGCACTGAGAGTTATAATTGAAATATTTGTTGAATCCTGCCTTTGCCTTCTTTTTCCAGTGTTGCTTCTTTGGTCTTTCTTCCTTCCTTTTCTTTCTTTCATTCTTTCTTTCTTTCTTTCTTTCTTCCTTCCTTCCTTCCTTCCTTCCTTCCTTCCTTCCTTCCTTCCTTTTTCTTTCTTTCTTTCCTTCTTTCTTTTATGTCTCACCCTTTTATGTTTCCTTTCCTCTGATTTCTTTCATGCTATTATTCTCTCAGTCTCTGTCTAAGAGTCATTCAAGTATTTTCTGTGATGTCTAACAATCATAAATTTTTTTAGGATTTTGTTTTCACTTGTCTTCGAACCTTCAGAAACAATTTTGAACATTGCTGAATACAACCACCTGGGTTGACACTTGCTTTCTTCTAAAACCTGGAAGATTTTGTTTCAGGCTTGCACTTATTTGGTTGGGCCTACCTTGGTAAAGTAATGTCTGTTTTTCTCTCACTGCTTTTAATGTTCTCTTTGTGTTGAATTCTTGGGATTTTGATTATGATGTGATGTGGTGAGGCTCTTTTCTGGTCAAAGTTCTTTGGTGTTCTATGTACCTCTGTGTCTCAATATTGATTTCTTTTCCTAGAGTCAGGAAACTTTCTGCCCGAATTTCAGTGAATAAATTCTTTGTACCTCGTGTGTTGTCCTCTAATCTTTCTCTTACACTGAGGTTGGTTCAGCACTTGTTGTGTCCAGCTACTTCGCTGTCTTTTTGGGTTTTTTTGAGGGTATTCCTTGAGCATACTGTTTCATTGTCCAATCTTGTCTTCAAGTCTGATACTTTGTCCTCACAAGCCAGCTTTCCAGGCTTTCGAGTGAATTTTTTAAATCTTGAATTTCAATTTGACTTCTGTTCGGATTTTTTACTTCTATGCCAAAATGTGTCCTTATATCTCACATTGCCTTATTTAGCTTTTTATTTATGTCTTCTACAAACTCATTATACTTTTACACCTTTTTGTCAATTAAGGCTACTCTTTGTTTAGTAGATTCCTCTTTAAACTCACTGAACATCTCTTGCATTTGTTCAAGTATGTCTTGTTTGAACTGGTTGATTCTTTGGTCCACTTGTTTTTTTTTTTTTTTTTTGACTTCTTTTCCTATAAATCCACTATTTCAGAGCCTACAATTTCAATACCTGGGGAGTTAGGCATTTCTGCAAGTGTCTTGTTGCTTTGTTTTCTCATGATTCTAGTGCTAAGAATTGTAGATTACTTATAGAGAAAAAATAATAATTCAGATGAGTCCAAAATTTTTCATTTTTGAGTTATTTGAGTAAATATATTTTTCTTTATCCTGTTGTGGTGGTAGCCACTGTCCACCAGTTATGGGGAAGGAAGAGTAGCAATTGACTGACTAACTAGCTCCTTGATCAGTCTTTGCTGATAAGATCTGTCCCTCCCTTCCTGTGCCTGAATCTGTAGAAGTGTGTCTTGCCCAAGGGACTTTGCTCAGGGAACCACACCAAGGTATTTCTCTGAGCGTGTATGAGTTCTGTGCTGGGAATATGTAGTGAGGGAGGCTTACCAGTTTGATGGCCTCTGACCCATGTCATTCACACACAATCCACTCAGCAAACCTCTACTTCTCTTTCCTCTCAGGTGGGGCTCTTTACCGTCTGCAATCTGCTCTTGCTGTGGTCCAAACCATTCAGGAGTTTGATGGCCTGTTCTCCTTTCTCTGTGACTGTCTCTTGTGCCAGTTCTTTCCCAGCCCCTGGTCAAAGTCTTTGGTGTGCATCCTATCGGTGGCTTCTTTTACCAAAACAGTTCAAGCCCAGGCTCTTCAAAAGCAGCTGCTGACTGTACCCCTTCCTAGTATAGTGTTGTCAAGAATTGCTTCTGAGCTGGGCGGCTGAGCTGCAGGGACATTTTTTCAAGGGGAATTCCACTGTGTTTGTAGTTTGTACTACCCATAGGCTTGCTTCTCCTGGAAGTCCAGGCTGCCTGCCATCTATTTATTTCCATGGCTCCTGGCTCTCAGACCTTATTTGCATCTTTTTAAAAAACTATATCTCAACTTTTTGGGTGGGCTTGTGAGGAGACAATGAACCGAGAATTCTCCTGGGCTGCCTTCTTGTCCAGAAGTTGACCCTACAGTTGAACTTTCACCTTTGTCCCCATTGGCTAGCACAGGCCTGGCCCATCATTGGTGCTCACATCTGTGGGATATAAGAGCAAAACAACCCCATGGCAGAAAACACCAGGGATGTTTACTTGACATTTTTAGGAGTGTGGGGATTATTATTATTATTTTGTCTTTTTCATATGTGGGACATCTTCATTGACAAAACTTTGTAGTGATAAAAAATAGAAGCTAAGTGGTTAAATGAGCTGAAAAAACAGTCAGTGTTGGCAGTGTTTCTCAAGATGTGGCCTGCATACTACTGGCTTTCTCCTGGTGGCATGCTTGGGGTCCACCCTGGTGTTCTTCTTGTCTGTATCCTCTGCTCCCCAACTCTCATCCTACAATTTATTAACTTTAATTGTTCTTAATTTTAATCAAGAAAATTCTGTAGGGTTTTTAGTCATTGTTTTTAGAGGAGGAAATTGAGGTCCCAGCAACGTAGTGACTGGTCCTATACTGCCCTGTGAATCCCTGAACTCAGGCCTGACTCTTTTTTACCACCTTTTAGAACATCCTGTCTGATGTTGGTCTAAATGCCCTCCCCTGCCCCATTTTGTAGCAGATGAAAGAAAGGTCAGTGAGAATGAAATGGAGAACTATGGATTTACTGAAAACAAATGAAATGCAATAAAAGAATTTTAAAAATCGTTATTAACAGGATTACCAAAAATGCCCATCAGGAAAAATAAGCGTTTATATAGCAAATACAGCCCAGTTTATCCTCAAAGATACCAAATATTTCTAAATTTCACTCAGAAAATAAACAAGTAGAAGATGTACAATTTATGTATTTTTTACATATTTATATTATTTTCTTTTTAATCTCTGATTGTTGGGCTATAGAGTTATTTTGTGTGGCACATTATAGAAAATGATTAGCTTGCAGGTATACAGACCTTGCTGTCAATCATAATGAAGTTGAATCTGAAGTTTTTAAGGATTAATTATGACCAAGGTGTCTTGTTAGCTCAATGGTTTATTAAAATCATGTCAATATCCAAGGAGAAATTTCCTTTGCCTTCTTTCTTTTCCTCTCCTCTCCACTTTGCTCTCCGCACTTCTACTTGCCTCTTTTTTAAAATTTCTTTTTAAAAATACTTCACATATCAAAGAGAAACATTAACCAGGGTGTTTAGTTGGAGTGACATCTTACTCTCATTGGGAAATGAATCTGTGGCCAGCCTGTTGATCTGCTTTGTTTCTTTCTCTCTTTCCTTATTAATTTCTTTTATTTTTGAGGTGCTGGAGATTGAACTCAAGGCCTTCGCTCTGAGCTACATTCCTAGTCCTTTTATCTTGTTGATTTGTGACAGGATCTTGCTAAGTTGTTGTGTTGCCCAGGCTGTGCTTGAACTTGTGAACTTCCAGTCTTCATGCCTCCTGTGCTTGCTTTATTTCAAGCTGTATTAAAGCCCTCAGGTTTTAGGTAAAGGGAGGTTACCTCAGTCATATCTGAGTAACATCCCAAGTTCCATGTTTACTATTTTCAATGACTGTGTGGTAATGACTGTACCAAGGTGGGTGTACAGTGTCTTGGGAATGAGATGATGAGAAGATGGTAAAAAGAAAAGAAATGTCAAAATGGAGTTAGAACTTATATCCTCAATCAACTATCATTTTTAAAAAGTTTCATTAACTCGAGGAAGTAAGATCTAAACTCAAAGAGTTGCCAGTTGAACTTTCTTCTGCTGGTTTTATACTTCCCTGGATCAGTGTTTTAATATAACTAATATATCACTGACATTCCTCAGGGACTAAATGGAGGAAAACGAATCATAAAAGAGATTTTCAATTACTGCATGAAGAGTTCTATGATACTACCAAGTACAGCTCTATTTTATAGAGGGAATCATGAAGTAATAGTCTTTATGATGAAGTTTCTTGGAATTTTTGTAATATGTGTGGATCTGAGGATCCAGCTTGCGTGTAAGTCATTAAAAATCAAGACCATAGCAATAAAGATGCCACTGTTCTTTTGATAATGTGCAGAACTTTGTACTCCTGTGTGTGGGCTTTTGTTTTAAAAGATAAATATATTTTTAAAGCTTTGACAAATAAAGTGTTTTTTGACCACTTGCAAGTTGAGCAGAAAAGAAGGATGACCTGAAATCAACGTGTCCAGCAATTGAGTGGACACCACACTCACATTGAGAGCAGAGCCCTCCCACGATGTTCTTATTTTGAAGCTTTGCTCCAGGATGTAAAAAGATTTCCATATGCTATAATCAAAGTTTTACATGCCCATATGTTTTTCTGTTTGTTTTTGATAAATTTTCTCAGATTTTTTTTTGTTAACTTCTCTTCTTTGAAATAATGCTTAAATATGTACTGTAGATGTGTGGGATTTGAATATTTTGTAATTTTTCTGTCTTTTATTTTCTTCTGAAAAGTCTTAAACATCTCTGAAGATCAAAGGAGTCTTTCTTTCAGATTAACCATGGGTAGAGTTTGGAATTCGATCTTAGGAGAATTTTAGTTAGAAAATGTAAAAAGAAAAGAACGAAACTCCCAGCTAGAGTGAGAAAAATCAAGCCCTCTCAGACATTTTTGTCTGTGGCCAATTGGTGACTTTCCAGCAGGGTCTGTGTTTTGAAATCTGGTTTCCTTTCTCCACAATTAAACCCCTGTTACATCTTAACTAGAAAAGTCTCCACCATTCTGCCTGCTGTGGCTCTCTATAAACTTTCCTCCAAGAGAAAAGAAAGAACATTTCTGAGCACCACAGAAGACAAGGTGCCTGCCTACACAGTGAATCTAGGCTCTGCGTTCTCTGCACTCACGTTTCCTTGGCCCGCAACCAAGTCTGTGCTGAAATCTCAGTAGCATCAGAAATTCCTCTCAAAGAAGTCTCAATAGGTGCTCATTCGAACACAATGTGATTTTTCTTGAGTGCTTGGAAGTGGCTTTTAGTTTTCATCATATTAGCCTTCCTGATAGTTTGTCTGGCTCATCAAACTCTGGTCTAGGGAAATGATTGAGCCTATCTGATTAAAAAGAGAAAGTATACCAACACAGCTGAAGACCTAAAAGCAACCAATCTCTGTGTATCACATACATTTTCTGTACCTGCCATACGCAATAATCCATAGGGGATGAAGCAGGTGATACGACTATCTGCAGAGAACTTAGAGTCTGGATAAAGATCAGAAGCACATAGACACCGGGTTCTGAAATCAAGGTCTCCGCTGCGTCACAATGGCAGGACGAGAAAGGAAGGCAAGAAATAACTTTGAGATATCAGAAGACATATGCAAGTGTGAATAACAAAAGAGTTTTCTTAGTTTTATTTTTGAAATTAACAGTGCTGCATTTTTCAGTGGTTTCCAAATGGCTGTGGCTTTCTTTTGGCTTTGTCATGAGGTGATCCCCTTATATCCCATATCTGTCTCCCAAGGAACCTGGAACTTACATAATGAGCGTGTGCAAGTGCTACCAGTAATTACTACCCTTCCCACTGGATAGATCTGTTCTGCTGTTGAGTAGGCGAGGGAGTAGCAGAGATCAGTATTAGCGGGAATTATTAGCCCTGTAGCCGGAGGGAAAGGCTTAGTGGCCTAACTAAGGTCTTTACCCATCCAGGTGGAATCTAGGGGCTCTTTTCTCTAGAGGAACCATTTACCACTTTATCTTAGAACCAGAAAGTTTACTGTTTGTATCTTTTGGCTAAAGATTTTTCCTCATGGCAAAAGTCTTTGAAAAGTTGCCAGGGTACACCCTGAAAGAACAAGAACATTTGCCTTGTTAACGGGCTCATTGACAATATCCTACAATTCCCTTTAGCCCCAGGTTTCCTGGTTTGACTGCTCCCACAGAAAAAGGAAGCCTCCTCAGGGACCCTAACTGGTTGCACAGTCTCTCCCACAAGAATAGAAGGACAGGGATCACAGTGGGAAGCCGGGGGTGGAGGAGGGGAGGACAGCTGAAGGCAGAGACATGCCACACGTATTAATTCTCTGAAGACTGAGAAAATGGAGAGTGGGCTCACAAAGGAACCCCAAATTCAGAAACATAAGGGCAGATGCACTGAAATCCAGCAATTCACTTAGGATAAAACTCACCTGGGTGTTTTTTTATGTGAGATGTTCCACGATAATGATGAGTACTTGCAGGTACTTACTTAATGGCTGTTAATTGTTTTTAAATGAGTGATGTTCGGTAGCTATGTAACATGTAATATATATATATATATATATATATATATATATATATATATATATATACACACATACACATGTATACACATATACAATTTTAAAATTTCTAATGGAAACACTAAAAAGATAAATGAAATGGTGAAATATTAGTAAGATATTTTATGTAGTCATACATATTATAATTTCTGCATGCAATCACTATTAGCAAGATAGTTTATGTTCTTCCCCTCCCCTCCTCATTCACATTCAGGGTACTTTCCTATTTGTAGCACATCTCACTTGGTCTAGTCATGTCAAAATGCTCAATAGCCACGTGTGACAAGTAGCTTCTGTATCACACAGTGTTACTCTACAACATGGCCTAGAGAGCCGATTGGCTTCTATGTTTTATATTTAAAACTAGGCAACCAAACAGTAATAACAACAAAAGCTACGTTACCATTCCGGGTGAGAAAAGCCGACCAACCATTTAAAAAATTAATAAGGACAACTGGCCAACTGACTTTTCATTGAATTTGAATTCTTTACAATTGACCTCGGAGCTGGGCTTTGCTGAGACGGACAAAGGAGATCTAGGCAAGATTTTGTTACCAAATATTCTCACCAGCTCAACTCTACGTGGAGTGCTTTAGGGTAAGGGAACAAGAACGCTGTGACGTTGTTACCAGTTAGAGGTTCTGGTGAGAGAGGTAGAAAAGGCCAGTGAATATTTTTGATACATACATAGTCACATATTCTGAGATAGGACTATAGGAGAACATAGTTAAATTTTTGGTCTTTTCTGGCCTGCACTGTGATTCAACCCAGATGGCTTGATCTGTCAATCAGGGCCTGCATTTCTGCCTGCCTTGGCTGAGAGATAACACCTTGTTGGAATCACTGGACAGTTGAAAATATGGAAAATGATTGTTTTCTTATTATTCTAGATTTTTTTTTTTAATTTTTGCAATCCTTATGTAGAGCCAGTGTTATGGTTTGGAACTGGGATATTCCCCTAGAGCCTCACGTATTTGGAGGTTGTAGATTATCTATGGATGTCATGTGCTGTGGGAGCTGGGGCCTGGTCAGAGAAGGGGGTTCCTGAGGTTGTGGCGGAGCACTGCGGGCATGGCAGATTACTTGGGGTGTGGTCTGGAAAGATGCGCTCTGTATCAACTATACATTGATACAATATACTATACTACAATTCTTTCATGTTTTTCCCTTGTTGAACCAGAGGTTTTTTTTCTAATAGTTATTAAGCAGCATGAAGAAAAAAGCTAATATTACCTGATTAAAATCTTAAGTATTTTAGCTTAAATATTAGTTTCACACTTACAGTAAGACAAGAAGCCATAAGGAGAATGAGAAACAAACGGTAGTTTTTATTTTCTGAGCCTTTGCTTTCCACCAGGAACTTTTTACTAGCTTCGTGCTGGGCTGTGAGTAAAGCAAGCATTGACTGAGGTAATCAATAGGAATTTTTTTTGTGGTCATGGGCTTTCTGAGTTATTAGACACAACAGTAATGAATAATGTATATCAACACAAAAATGCATCCTCTGCCCCCCACATCATGACACATTGTACTTTATACTTAGAATGTGGTCTTTGGTGACATTTATTCTTATAGTGGCGTTTGATTCCTAAGTGTACTTTTTATGGAAAAGTTTTCACAGAATGTCCTGCTTACAGTGTCGATGGTAATGACTAAGTTGCAGTAGACTATTAATTTTCAGGTTTTTATTGTACGGAATTTCAGTCAGATACAAAGAAAGCAAAGTAGTACAAGGACACTCATGTATTCATCATGTAACTTAAACCATTGTCGACATTTGGCCATTTTTATTGCATGGGTACTGTAGGCACTTTCAATGCCTTCTGCTTGATACAACCGTGCAACTCACACCATAGATATCAGTATCTTCATATTCCCAGAAAAATCCTTTCAAATCCCTTTCCAGAAATTCTCTTGTCCCTTGTTCTCTCTCAAGAGGCAAAAACCAGCTTCATGTATTTCTCCTTAGATTTGTTTTGATTCTGCTAGAATTTAGCGTAAATGATATTGTCAAGAATGCACAATTTTGCACTCAGCTTTTTTTGCCCTAATATTGTTGATGAGATTCATTCTTGGGTCTGTACATATTGGTAATTTGTTTATGTTTATTGCTGAATGGTACTATATTGTGGAAATACATGTCAATTTTGTTTGTTTATTCAATTACTTACTGGTGTTTGGTTTATTCTAACTTGGGGTTCTGAGCATTGTGTATAAGTCTTTGTGTAAACATGTGTTCAACTTTTTCTTTTTGGCTAGATATGTAGAAATAGAATTTTGGGTCAATAAATAGGTATATTTTTTATTTATAAAGAACTGCCAAGCTTTTTTTCATTTTTGTCAACCAAATCTAAGAGTTTTGGATGTTCTGTATCCTTGTAAATATTTGCTTTTGTCAGTCTTTTTAACATTATCCATTTTTGTGGGTGTGTAGTACTATCTTTGTGATCTTATTGTGCATTTCCCTGACGATTCACAATGTTGAGTATTTTAAAAAGTGTATCGTCTATTTAACCTTCCATTGCGATGTGCCTATTCAAGAAATATTTACTATTACTCTTTTTCAGGATGTGCTGAACAAATCTTATGTGTTAGGCACTTTTCCTTTGGTCATGCCAGGGCAAAGGCTAGAGGTGTATCTCTCGAAGTCAAGAGAAAGGTCACATCCGCTGAGTCACAGCTTGCTTCTGTGCTTTGTTATAGATTTTCCTTCATTGATGGCTCCTCTTGCAATCTCTGATTTGACTCATTTTCTAATACTTGCTTTTTGAACATCGTCCTTGGCTGGTACTGCTGTTCCTTTTTTCTTTTGCCCTGTCTGGGCAGGGCAAGGCTCACTAGGAAAAAACTATTAATAAACTTCTTAGTGCCATGTGGCTTTATCCCATAGTACTTCAACATCTCAAAAGCTTCATTGAGAACTTGGGATCTCGCTCTAACTAGAGTCATGAGAACTAAAAATGCCTCTGATAATTCTATTTGGAAACCTTGGAATTGAGTCAAGAAGTGATATATTTTGGGATTTCTAAGTGACACCAACATTACAGCAAATTAAGAGCATTTGAAGAGAAGTCATGATTTATACTTCTATATCACTGTGCTTATGCTTTAAGTTGAATAATGTTTCTCAAACTATGATGGAGGCAGACAGTTAATAGCTAGTAAGCTGGCTACAGTCCATGGCTTCTCTTTGAGTAGACTTGATTTAGATCAATAAACCTGGAGCCAGAATGCTTGAGTTTGAATCTTGGCTCCATCACATGGACAGTCTAACGGAAGTGTTTTCTCATCTATTAAATGGAGAGAGTGATGATAACAGTAATGCTTATCACATGGGATTGTGGGAAAGACTGAATTAAAACGCAGAAGGCATTTCTAGCTGTGCCTGACTTTAGTAAGGAATGTGTGAAGATTAGCCACAACCATTATCACCTCACAAATCCTGCTTAAGTCAACACACTTTCAGATGTTGTATCTAGCAGAAATCCATTTCAAGTTAACTCAAACCAAAAAAAAAAAGATGGGTATTTGTATTTGGGTGCCCATGAGAGGTGATTTAGAGTTCTACTTTTTATTCCATGCTGTCTCTGCTTTCAGATGGGCTGTTCTTGTGATCGCGAGATGGCTATCAGCTGCTCCAAGTTTATATCTTACAGCTTAGCAACCCATTTGACTGAGAGTCCTACCTCCCTGCTGTCCCACGTCTTTGGTTATTGCTTTCACTGGCTTGGTTTGGTTCTTGCCAGAACTCCACCAAAACCTTAAGAACTAATGCTTCAGAACAGGCAATCCTCTGAAGAAACATGCAGGGCTGTTCTCAGAATGAGACAGAATGGCCGTTTCCATGGAGCGATTGAGGAAACAAGTTAGAAACTACTAGCTAATAATGTGAATAATGGTTTTAATTGATAGTGGAGCTTTTAGAAAAATAAATCCATAGAAGACAGAATACCATTTGCTCCTCTGGAAAAGTTTCCAACCGATAGAGTAGAAGGTTGTGATAGTGACCTAAGAAAAATCATGATTTAGTTCCTTTAAAATACGGTATTCTAAAAACAGGATATAGTGTATTGAAAATAGTCTTAGTTTATTTTAGGGTGCTGTAATGGAAGTCTGATACTGAGTAACTTATAAATAAACAGAAAAGAAAAGTCACACCTCCAGCGGCTTGAGGCTCCATCATCAAGGAAAGAATGCTGTGTTCTCATGTGGCCAAAGGCAGACCAGCAAGAGAGATGGAGAGGGAGAAACTCTTTCCCTTTATCGAGCCTTTGTAACAGCATTTATCTATTCGTGTGTGAGGAGCCTTCTAAACACTTTCCATTAGGCCCTTGCTCTCTTGGGATTAAGTTTCCAACACATGAAACAATGGGGAACACATTGAAACCATAGAAGAATTTAGTGAAAATTCCTTTGTGAAATTAAGCAATGTAAACCAGAGAAGCCTAATGTCTTACCAATAAGAAATTTAAGTGGTGTAAGAGGGGAAGAATAGTCCAGTGGTCACAAGTGGGCAACCTACACTGTAGGTCACTTTGCTGAAGCCAGATGTGAAAGTAAGTGGCTGCCCTTTCCATTGTATCATTTGGTAGGAAATTCAGTGCCGAGAGCTGTGCAGTTCTTTGTATGAAGTGACGGAGGCAGTGGTCAGGGTTGTGAATGTTCTCCTTAATTATGGCCCTATGCTTGCCAGGTGATGAGAGGTTGGGAAGAAACTGGTTAATGCAGGAAATGGAAACTTGGTTTATTTCTCTGCAGGAAGATGGCTAAGTCATGGAAACTTACTGAGCTACTTTCTTCTATCAAGAGCTTTGCTGGGATTAAGGGGCTTTCAGAGACTAAATTTATTGGGTACCAGAAACTTGCAAGATTGTACTTTCCAACTGCAGAGTGAGGATATCTGGCCTTGTTCATTTTGAATCTCTGGAGAAAGAAAACCCCAGACTTGGTGATGTGGTTAAGGCAATGTATGTGTTTGCAGTTAGACGGCACAGGTAACTATATACTTCTCAATACTCAGGCTGAGTTGTTCTGAGCTCCCCAGGATCACAAGATTAGAAGAACTGTGTATCTAGTTACTAGAGATAAAGTCTCATTTGCAAACAATCTCAAAAGTTTTGTGAAAATGATGTGACTCTTACTTGAAATTTCTGCAGCTCTCTATTGGACTGTAAATCTCAGGGTATATCTGACTTATTAAATATCTCATTTTAAGGTACTTTAGTTTAAAGAGAAAGGGCTTGAGTTGAATTCTAATTCTATCTACTAAGATAAAAGTATCTTCAGAAATGAGAAGATAATAAATTTCAAATAATTCAGATATACGGCCAAATTTAGAAAATGACTAACTCTTGACTTTGCATCAACTTGACTTTGCAGTATAAACTGGAAGGTATAAAATTAAATTTGTACCATGAAAATTGCATTTGGAAACCTGACATTGAAATTAAGTTGAACCCATGCTGAAAATACAGAGTGATTTTCAAGCATGGCTTAAGACTTCTTGGTACTCCAACTGTGACCCATGTGCCAGCATCATGGGCATGATGTAAAAGCTTATTAGAAATGTAGAATCTCAGCACATCCTTCCCTCTTCCAAAATTACAGGTGAAGAATCTGCATTTTAAAAAGATCCCTAACTAATACCAGTGTACATTAAAGTCTTAGAAGCATTAGAATATGTTCCTATTTCTTTTTCTCTCAGACGCCTGAGATGATAGTTAAAACTAGATTTTTTGTGTCTACTCAAGATTTTCTGAATTAAAGTCACTAGAAGAGTTGGATCCCATGTTCTCTGCAAACCCTCAGGAGATTGTTTTTCCAACTAGTATGATGTAACTATTTACATTTTAATCTTTTAGTGTTCTAAATGTAAATTCTCATTGATTTGATTAAAAGTCATAATGATTAGGTAATGCTAGACCCTTGTGTGCTTTTATTCCCAAGCAAAGTTATTGGGCCTTTTTTCTATTTTACTGTGCAGATTGTGTGTATATACAACACATATACACTACATACAATACATATATGTATTGTATGTAGGTACATACCATATAATACAATATGTATACACATGTATATATACAATATATGCATATACATATGATATATACATATATAGTATGTATATATATGTGTGTATTTATATACACATATTTATATATATTACAAATAATATTTCACTAATGCTATGAATAAAAATCCATGTGACTTTCCTCCACTCCACCTTCCTCATTCAGGAATTTCTGACATTATGGTCACTAAATGGGGGGAAAACAGAGTTATTTTTGCCACCATAAAATTTCTTTTTTCATAGCTGTATGACATGTATTATCTTTGCTTTTAAGGGGTATATGCCCAGTTTATTATACCTTATTATCATAAGTAACTTGAGAAGTAAACTACTAAAGATACTTAAGAGTACAAATTCTAGAGATTCAAAGTTAAAGAAGGAGAGATCGCACTGAACATGTGTGTCAGGAACAACTTTGTAGAGATTTGCGATTAGTGTGGAAAACAGGAAACGGCGTAAGACGTGGAGGAGCGCATTTCAGATAGGAACACCAAGGGCTCACCCTTGGAAGTGGATACCCCTAGGGAATGGTCCTGGAAGAAGGGAAGTCTAGTTGGCAGCTGCCTATTCAGACATAACTAAGCTAGATGTTAGGCTTAAGGCTTGTAAAATAAATGACGGGCATTATTTGGAGAGTATTAGACAATAGAATCGAGAATTTGTACTTTTTTGTCTTGGACAATTAAGGACTGGAAATTTTAGGTGGCAGTGTGACCAGATTTCTGTCTTCTGAAAATTAGTGTGTACAAGGGCATTGGAAGAGAGAGAAAGTGAAGGATGACATGAGGAGATGGCGAGACAGTGGGAGTGGGGAAGAGCAAAGGGCATGAAGGTCTGCCGGGAACTCGAACTGTGACAGTGGCAGCAGAAATGAAATGACGAGGGCGAAGGGAGAAAACGTTGGAAAGCTTGGATTTCTAGGACTTGATGTTTCCTGGGATCTTGAGAGTTAAGGAGGAGGAGATGGCACAACTTTTCTCTGAATGAATCAGAAAATAGTGGTATGGTGAACAGAAGTTGTAAGAATCACAAAGCGACAACTGAGCAGCTTGCTCTCTTTGGGTGGTATCATTGCTTAGAAAACGGGAGGGAGAAGTGTTTAGCTGCCGCGTGGAAATGTGAGTGGAGAGCTAAGAACTTACCTACCCAAACAGAAGCCACAGCAGATGAGGAACGCTCCCACGGGGGAATGTGGGGAAATGGGCGGGCAGTGACAAAGCTCGCGACAGCCCACATGGGCAGCTGGAGAGGAGGAATCTTCAGGGGAATGGGGGAGAGATCAGAAGGGGGAGAAGGAGAGAAAAGGCTCAACGCAAAAGGACAACGAAGCCCTCCCGGTGACAGTGAATGATTTGAAGAGAGCAGTAGAAACCGAAGGCAGAACACAGTGGCTTCGGCCAGCAATTTGCTGGATGAGTCGCTTACTCAACAAATTAATGAGTGCTGGGGAAAGACAGGACAGGAAGAAAGAAGCTCCTAGAAGGAAAGGAGAATAAGGAATGTAGCATGGATTTTTTGCAGTATTTTTAATAAGACTATCAGAGTTTACTAGAGAGCAGAGAAGACAAATGAAACAGTGAGGAAAAACAGACATAATCACGTTTGGAGGTAATTAATGGAACACAAGTCTTCAAAGGTCAGGAGGACAAGGGAGAGGGAGCAATCAAGCCCAAGGCCAGGCTAGTTCCCCTTCCGGACCGGGTGGTCTCAGGGACAGCCACTTCCCGCTCTCAAGGATTCCCAGCTAGACGTCCAGCTGATAGCAATGTCACGGAGGGTCCTCTGTCGTGTGCTCCTAAAGGTTGCCTTCTTTTCCCGTCTGATCCACAATCCCGAGTACTGTAATAAGAAAGAGCCGCTCTCTTCTGAGGTGCAGATGCTTACAAACAAAAAAGCTTCAGCAAGGGCAGAAGTTCTTCTCATTCCTGGAAACTCTAGGCGGCTCCTCTAGGCCTTTCTGTGTTTTGTGAGCTTGTGCTGTAATGGGGCAAACCTGCAAGTACCCTGGGAGGAGTGTTCCAATTTATCTGAGCCTCAGTTCTGTCCCTCTGTACAGTTGAGGGTGGCAGCTACTTCAAAAGGTGGTCGCAGGCGCTAATGATGTAGAGTTCCTGGACCACGACCTCAGTAAGCACCCAATACACGTTTTTTTTTTTTTTTTTTTTTGAGAGGAGGTAAGTAATTGACAGATGGCAAAGACAGTATCGTACATCCTGAGCTTGCCTCTTATGCGAAAGGTGCTGATGTTTACCTTAAAGAGGTATTTTTCTTAAGCATTTAGCTAGCGTGGCCGGTGCTAGCTGCCCTGTGCCACCTTTAGCGACCCCCTTTTTCCCTTCCTTTGTGGTGTCGTTTCTCTTTCTGTGCAATGGCTGTTCTCAGGGCACAACGAACTGTATGCAGAGATGGCTGTGATAAATCTATCGACCTTTCAGAGATCTTTTTCTTTCTGGTACTGGGGATTGAACACAGGGCCTCTGCTTGGAGCTGTACTCTCTGCCCCTTTATTTGTTTGACACAGGGTCTTGCACAGCTGCTAAGTTGCCCAGGCTGGGCTTGCGCCTGTGGGTCTCCTGCCTCACCCTCCGACTGCGCTGAGATTACAGGCCTGTACCACGGGGCCTCGCTCACGAAGCGTTTTAGCTCTAAGAGAGGATAGTGGGAAGAAGCGGTGCTCAGTACTCCGGAGTACCATACTCACTGCTGGTGAAATTTCCACCTTGCACTCTCAATTACACGGAAGTGCTGTCATGTTTAAAATACAGGCCAAACTTGCAAATGTGGTGTACAGACATGTTCCTCAGTGTCACCTGGTGCCTTGTAGGAGACACAGATCCTCGGCTGCTCCTCAGGACCTTCGGAATCAGAATCTATGATAACACAGGTGATTTATATGCACATCGAAGTCTGAAAAGCACTATTTTAGGGAAATAACTGTTTTGTAAGGTGGTTGTGAGAATTAAATGAGAAAAATACACAGAATCCTGAGCCCATGCAGCTGCATAAGTGGGTGCTGGTGTCAAAAATACTCTTGGAAAATCCCAAGAAGGAAGAAATAATCCTGTTCTCTGGGGCCAGTGATGGGTAATGCAGATAAAGGACAGACAAGAAAGTGTTCTGTGAAATAGGAAAATCAAGGACTTCGGGTGTGTGTTTTGTTTTTCCAGAGAAGATGAAAATAATAAAGCAGAGGAAAGAATGAACATATCTGGCGAGCAAGAGTGAGAAATTATGGAATGGAAAAACAAGGTACCTGGGGAGGAAACACCTCGTGGGGGTGAAGGAAGGAGTGAACCAGGAGCAAAGGGCTCTTGAAATGTACGGTGCTGAAAATCTGCATGACGGAAGGTAGATTTCTCCAGATTGGTGGGAGGTGTGAGGGGGCGATGTGTCTGTAGAGAGCGCTAGCCAAGCCCAAGTGGCTTAGCCAAAGGCTAGGTTAAAATGTTTCCTGGTCCTTGTGTGACATGGTGAGCCTGTGTTTTGAATTTCACTCAAGGACATCTTTGTTCAGAGGAACAGCATGGCTTGATTTTGTGCCTGAGTGGCTGGCACGAGAAGGAGGCAGGTGGCCCAAATGGAGAGGGAGGTTGTGTTGGGATGTCAGGAAACAGGCAAGTGGAGGGCTGGCCCTCAGTGACAGACCCTTTTGGGGTCTAGATGACGGGGTGAGTTTGCTGTGAATCGCTTTCACACAAATTAAAAATTAATTCCCAGCCCCTTGTCTTACGTTATACAGATGGGATGGTTGCTAGCATGTGGGGTGAGTTAGGGACATGTGGCTTTTCAAGGAAGCCTCAGCAGATAGTAGAGGATGGCCATCAGCAGTAGGAAAAAGCAGACCCAGACACTCCTTTCCTTCTGTCTTACCCCAGAGAACATCAATAAAGCAACCTGAGGCGGGAAGAGGAAGGGAGAGGGTATGGGAAAGCAGGGGAAAGAGAGAGAGAGGGGGGGGGGCACATGGATCTGGCTGTGATGAAGTGTGTCATAAAGCTTCCAAATTTCTGGATCTCTAAGCTTCATCTACAACATGGGTCATGCCTTGCTAGACGTCTTGGGTTGGATTAGCATCAGTTCTGGAAAGTCTCAGTTGCAGATCAAGATGAAAACTTAGAAACCTTACAGAACCAAATCCCTCAATTTTACAGGCGACAAACTGAAGCCACAGCAGCCAGGCAACCTGTTTGCAGACATCGTCCTTCATATTAGCTCCTGTGTCTCTTCATTTTCAATCTTAGCCCCAAAACATTTATAACTCCTTCACTTTTCTTCTACGTTAAATTCTGGTGGTAAAGGTGCTTACACTGTAATTTCTGGGTTGTTGAAATTGCTGACCTTCAGAGCAAAGAAGATAAGGATATGCATACCTAATGGTGTTTTAACAGTTGGTGATTCTAATTTTCCATTTTGCTAAAGAGAATAACCTTTGCATTCTACTCACATTTTAAGTTTTGGCTTGATTCACTTTAATTAGCCTTGTAATTTATTTTTATCAGCCTCCATTAGTGAACTTGGCATACCCTACTGCTGTAGAATTGTTGGTGTCGTAGAGAGAGCACAGAGGGGCTTTGGAGTCACACAAGCCTGGCTCCACTCGTCTTGGCCACTTCCACTATAACTCTGAGAAAACTCCTTAATTGGTCAGAGCTAGTTTTTTCTTTTCTTTTTGAGACAGGCTCTTGGTCTGTACCCCAGGCTGGTCCTGAACTCACTATAGAAACTAGGATGGCCTTGACCTCTCGGCAATCCTCTTATCTCACTCTCCCAAGTGCTGGGATTACAGGGGTGCGCCATCTTGCCCAGTTTATATGGTACTGGGGAATTGAACTCGAGTACTTAGCACTTGCCTAACTACTAGCCATTCCTCCAGCTCCAAGCTACTTTTCTTTATAAGAGGTCTTACCTCTTATAAAGCCTACCTTGTGCAACTGCTTGCTACTTATTAAATACAATGTTCAAGCCAATACACCTGTAATTCCAACTACTTGGGAGGCCAAAGCAGAAACTCCACAAATTTGAGGCTGATCTGGGTAAAACTTAATGAATAAATAAATAAAAAAGAATGCAAATGTGGGTTTGCTTCCCCTGGGCTTTGGTTCAATTCTAAGCACCACAAGAAAAAAATGGTTCAAAACTGCTTAGCAATAAAATAGTAGCTCCAATAAATGGTATTGAACTATCAGTCTTAGCAAATACTGACTGAGCTCCTACCTGAACAAAGGGATGGTAGTTGATTGGGAGCTTAATCTCATATAGCCAGGTAAGGAAAATTTGCCACGTGTCTTCTTTGGTCTGAATGAATTTATGCCACACGTAGCCACACCAACAATTTAATATTCTGGTTTCTCTCCAGCAGTTGCCCAAAATGCTGCAAGGAAAAGCCAACGGGCAGGAAATGGCCCTGTCCCTGCTGTCATTAAGAAGTAGGAGACCAAGATAATGGTTAATCCTTTGTTCAAAAAATGGCCTAAGAATTTTGCTATTGGACAGAACATTCAACCCAAAAGGGACTTGGCCTGCTTTGTCAATGGCTCTCCTAGGCTGAGGACTGTGACACATATCTATAATTCTCACAGTCTGAGAGCCTGAGGCAGGAGGATCACAGGTTCAAGCTTCGCCTGGGTAACTTAGTGATGTAGTAAGAATCTGCCTCAAAGTATAAAATAAATAATAAGGACTGGGCACTGTAGCTCAGTGTGGAAGCCCTGGATTCAATCCACAGTAACACACACACACACACACACATACACACACACACACGCACGCACGCACGCACACATGCACAGGGCCTCATTACATTCAGCAGCTGTCAGCAGAGAAGGTACCTCCCATGACTGATCTGTTCACCTGGGCCTTGGACCGCCAAACAGCTACTGAGGTGCTTAAGCTAAGAACACCTGCAAGCAAAGTGGTTCCCCCACTAGAACACCACCTGACCAATGAGTGTGTGTTAATACTGTAGCCACCTGGGTCGAGAACAGGACGGCTTAGCTAGTGGGGCTGGCGAGAAGAGCTTATTAGGCCTCAGCAACATGTGCACCATCATTGCCTTTGTAGTGTTTATTCTGAAGACAAAGGACCTCTGGCTAAGCTGGGGCGCTCTCAGGACCAATTACACTGACAAATGTGCTGAGGTCTACCATCAGCGGGCGGCAAGGTCCTGGGCCTGAAGCTGTGACTCACGCTGCCAAGCTGGAAAAGGCAAAGGCTGAGGAGTTTGCCACTAATCAGTGTTAAATGAAATGCTGTTGAATTTTATATACATAAAAATAATAAGAATTATTTTTTTAAAAAAAGTTGTCATCCGGACCCCCGCAAAAGCTGAGGTTAAATCTCTGACTCCAGATACTGTTTAAGTACCCAGATTACTATTTCCTGCGGTGTGTTAGCCAACCCTGTCCTTCAGATTGCTTGGGTTGCCTGCTTCCCTTCTTTGGGCTGGACCTAGCGCCAGCTTGGGTGTCTGCTTGTGTTTTGGGAGCCTCGCCCGTCATCCATGGGCAAGAGCTGCATGCTTTTCCAGGGGCAGGAGGGAAGGGTAGTGGCTTTCCTGGCCTGTCCATTGCTCAGTCGCTCTTCTGCAGAGACGTTCCCTGTGGATTTTAAGGTTCAGCTTTTTGTTTCCTTGGGAGGTCTCTTTTTTTGGCCTTGATGTGTGCGGGTTGGCAGTAAATTTTAGGAAACAGGGTAGACCTGCAGAAACAGCTCTTTTCACTAGGAAAAGGAGCAAAGGTAGCCTAATGGCCTGCTTTTATTTTGCAGAGAAAGGACAATTCACTTTTGCTATTTTGCATAAGGTGGAGAGTTTGGGCTTCATCCATATTGATAAATGGTAAAAGGACTATTCACGTGAGGCAACTGGGAAGTGACTTTGTGACCACGATCGGAAGGGATGTGGTAATGTGATATTGAACAGTGGGTTTGGATTTCCATGTTTTCATGTGGTTGGTCTCTATCCAGGGACATGCACAAATGAGCCGCACAATAAGGATGAATAGTAGCATTAGTATTCAGAGGAAATCTTGGTCTGTTGGCCTTGGAAGAATGGTGTGAAGAGGGACATAGAATAAATAATTAGAATGTAATCGTATATTAGCCACTGTGGTCTGACTTCCTGTGAGGTGGGTTTATGGACGCTTAAATTCTTAATACCACCACCAAGTCATTTATATACATATACACACACATCAGACACTGGGTCACAGCTGGTATGCCACTGGGGGTCTTTTTCAGAAAAGGAAATGAAGGATTTACAGGGAGCAGAAATAAATTAGTCACATTTCCCTTATGTGTGTGTTTTGCCAGACTGGGAGAATGTATCTTTGTCCAGTAATCCATTTCATTGTGTATTTCTTTTTGTCTTAACATGATCAGAGGAAAGGCTGTCCTTTCCCTTTAAGATTTTTTTACCCTTGCTTTCAAAATTTAGGACGAAAGGCCTTTCAACCCCATGAGGCTGAATAGACGCCCCTCTAACTGCAGGAGGTTAATGTATCAAGATAGATTCTCATCTGATAATCTCAGGCCAACAGACCCAATTTGGAGTTATTTTTACCCATCACCAAGGTTGATTTTCTCAGACAGTTGAGAAATAGATGTCTAAGTTTCAGGAGCAATTCTATTTAATATCTTACATGACATTTAGGGCTTAGGGGAATACAAGGAATTGCTTACGGACAGTACAGAGCAGAAGGAGGAGGTGATTCCCGGCCCATTCAGTGGGGGCAAAGGGAGCAGATCTCAGGGTTTTGTCTTATTTGCTGAAAGCATTAGGCAGTCAGCACCCGCATGAACCAGAGATCACAGTGTGATTAGCACCCAGGGTGATTGATTCATGTTAGAACAATAAAAACCCTGGTCATCATGGGGCAAGTCAGCATGGATTTTAAAAAAAAAGTAGATCTCTAACATCTTGTCTCAGAAAATGTAATCAGCACTGCTGTGCTTTCTGTTTCAGCTATTGCAGGGGTTCCCAACCACCAGCTGGAGAGGGTACTTGTTAGGGGCCAAGGCAAGACCGGCCCCTTGATAGATGAGCAAAGTCCAGCTCTTTGCTAGCGCTCCTATTAGATTCTAAAGCCCCTATTCACCTGTCTGGAGGCGGAGCTTTGCTTTCCCCACATCCATGCTTAGGAAAATGGTCTTGAAATCAATCTGTCCCAGGTACCAAAAAAGGTTGGGGAATCATTGAGCTATTGTGTTGATCACACCGGTCTCCTGCATTTCAAGAAAGCATGTTGATTTGTTACTCAAGCAGGTTCCTGCTAGACTGGATTTATTTGTTCTCTTCCAGCCACATTCCTCCATGACGCACTTTGGGGAGTTTGGAAAAGCTCCCTGGGTGGGTTCGTAATGGTCGAAACTTGAAACCATCAATCTTTTACTTTCAGAAGGCTGAAGATACCTTTAGGTGAGATTTGAGAGGCAATAAACCTGAGGACAGCTCTTTTGGTGTCATCCCGAGCTGATTGGCCACCTATTGGGGTCGTGTGTGTGTGTGTGTGTGTGTGTGTGTGTGTGTGTGTGTGTGTGTAGTGGTAAAGTGTGACACAACCACCACAAATCTGAATGGAATTTGCCAGGTCTTGATTCTTAGTGTTGCTTTGGGCTGTGCCATGTAGACCCTGAACTCTGCTCATGGTGTAGTGATCTCTTATGTTCAAGGGGTGATTTTGATTTTTTTTTCCCAGCAAGAAATAGTGGTTTACACAGTCACAGAACAAATAAAAAATGGCTCCCAATACGAACTT
Organism: Ctenodactylus gundi; assembly: GCA_004027205.1. Taxonomy (NCBI): domain Eukaryota; kingdom Metazoa; phylum Chordata; class Mammalia; order Rodentia; family Ctenodactylidae; genus Ctenodactylus; species Ctenodactylus gundi. Next base: position 452,839 of record PVKB01000735.1, on the reverse strand, counting down.
TAATGCACTCATGACAGGACAACTAAAATGCCTCCGTGCCTTTTTGTCTCTTGAGTAGGACTATTGATTTTGGCCAAACAAAAGTGAGATTCTTGCATTGTGGGTGTGCTGAATGTCTTCCAGGAAGAAGAGGGTCTTGTAGGTTAAGGTGACATTACAGGGAATCATGGACGTGAGGAAAAAGTGCTGAAATGGAGAAGATGGAGCTGGTGGGCTGCCTGCCCCATCCCATCTCCAGAGACAGTGATCACAGTATCATCACATGCCAGGGCCTGGCTTGTCCAAAGGCATCCAAGCCTGTGGCAAGACTTCTTATCCTGACATAATTTTACTACTGACTCACCTTTAATGCCCAGGGCACTGCCACTTTTGAGCGGCCTCCACTGTATGCAAGGTTCCGGTAAATTTAAAACCACTTGCTGGAAAGTATGGAATCTGGCCAGTTTCTGGGCTGCTTCTGTCCTGGTGAAATCCCTTGTTTGGAAGATATATTGTTGGAATTCCCTCTCTCCTGTTGGCACTTATGTCCTATGATCTAAAGGAGTCATCTTGTACACTTAAGAATCATCTAACATTAATTTACCTCATCTTTCAAAAGAGAGATGATAGAAAATACCCAGATGTGTGGCAGACAGATCAAACTCCAATAGGACTTGGCCTTGGAGGGCGTGGTGCCTGTGAAATGGATCTCTGGGAGGAAAGCTCGGTGAGACTTGTGAGAACTTGCCACGTCTTGGAACTGAGTAGGAGCAAATATGGCTGACTTGCTGCATTAGGCTCTGAGTGAAGCTTCCTCAAAGTGGCTTGAAATGTTTTGTATGTATACTGAGTGACAAGAACTGAGATAATTATGTCTTATAAGTTTGCAAATGAAATTCTAGGAGGCTATTGTCACTGCATTATGGTAGCTTTTGCCCTGGACTCTCACAGCCCCAGCCATTTTATTTTTATTTTTATTTTTGCTCAAAGTGTATCAACGAGCAAACAGCTCACAAGTGTGATCTTGGTCTGCAGATGAAATAAAGATGGAGAGTTCTTAGGATTAGGTGGCCTGGATTGGTGCCCATTTCTAATTAACCACAGATTTCTGGAAATCTCACTTTTCTGACAGGGCTCTTTGCTCGAAAACAGCAAATATTGCCACTGAACACAGAGAGTAGTAACGGTGCCTGTGTTATTCACATGGGGCCTGACTGAGAGAAGATCTGAGCTTTCTGAACAGAAAGTTGGCTCTTAAAAGGCAGAGACCAATTGTATTCAGCACACACAGGGAAAGTGTGCAAGAATATCTATTTTTAGCACTAAAATGGTTCAAAAAATAGAGTCTGTTCAATTGTTCATTTTTTATGCAGATAATACTTAACTAAACAGTCCTGCAGTTCTAAATCAGTGTTGTTTTAATAATGATAACTTTACTTTTCCTTGAGTGATTTGAAAATCCTCAGTGGCACAGAGTTCTCTCTCTATAACCAGTGTCCTCCATTCACTTATAAGGGAATTCATAAATCGGCTAACTTCTGGGACTTGGGTGACCAGAGGGCGGCCCTGTGAGCAGTGCTGGAGCACACGGAGGCAGGCATGCCCTCCTCGGCAGGGGATCGTCATCCCCATTGCTGCACTTGCTCTGGGTTAACTCCCCCTCTGTCTTAGTTACTTTTTGTTGCTGTGACTCAGTACCTAAATTCCACAAATTTGGGGGAGGAGAGGTTTATTTTAGCTCATAGTTTCAGGAGGTTATAGTCCACCCAGGGGCTGCAGTCAGCAATGGAAGTACACGGCAGAGGCAGAGGTGGGGGCAGCTTCTCACAGCATCACAAACAGGAAACCGAGTCTCATCTAGTTCGAGAAGAAGGTAGCAGCACATATACACTTCCAGGTCCCATCCTAGCGATTGGCCCCTCCTGGATCCAGGTGAGGACAGTCTGATAAGCCCCCATTACATTGCATCGGCCATCTATCCCTCCAGACCAGGCCCCTATCTCCCAACAGCACATGGTTTCATAGACAACACATAGCATCCAAATACATGAGACTTGGGAGACATTCCAGATCCAAACCATAATACTCTCCTCTTCCTTTGCCAGGCTAGGTTGGTCTGGACAACTCCAAGCAGGCTTCTTTTGGGTCTCACCTACCTGCAGTAGCTCAGAAGGTAGATACAGAAGCTCATTTCACTTGCCACAGAAGGCTTAGGCTTATCGAATAATAATCAGGTTCTGTCAGATTTGCCTGAATATTACCCAAGACCAACAAAATAAAAATGACAATGCCAAACAATGCCTGATTTTCCACTGTACTCCTTTAGAGGCTGATAATATTGTAATTAAAAAATTGCACAAAGTAAGAGATCATGAGCTTTTGGGACATTTTTCTCTCTCTGAATGAAATGTTATCCTGAATGGTAGCTTGATTTTATTGTGAAGATTGAATTCAGAGCATGCCAAGGAGAGAAACAGCGGAGAGGCCACCTGCAGAGGCTTTTAACCTTCCCTCCTACTGCTACAAATATGTGCTTGCTGGATTCATATCCAACACGAAGGCTCTACAAATATTTGCAGAGCATTGCTTGTTTATTTATTTCTTATATTGTCACGATTCACTTATGCATTATCTTTTAAAAATCAATTGGTTCCATGAACTATGAAATCATTGCCATGTCAGAATCAGCACCTGTATATTTGTGCGTGTGTGTGTGTGTGTGTGTGTGTGTGTGTGTTTAATTTTGCTGGCTACACACACACACATATGATTTTTAGATAAATAAACACAGAAAGAAAAGCTCTGGAAACAAAACCTGATCAACCACTTAAATCAAGGCCTAAATACTCCTGTGTTTTTCCCTTCTCACCTTTGGATACTCAGGATCCATGTGGATTTTTCTTTTTCTTCTCTTGGTTTATGACAATGTATTATTGACTTTTATTTGTTTTTAAACTTTCTGTAAAGGCTACCATACAATATGGACACTTTCTGGAGCGTGTTTGTATCAACACTACAGAGACATCAACATATGTCTCTAATGATCTTTCTATATGGATGAGAGTTATTGATACTTATCAGTTCAAATACTAGAGGAGGGAGGGGGGCAGATTAGTATTATGAGTTAGTTTTAGGTAGGACATAAAAAGTAGTTAAGTGTTTGTGTGATAGAGAAAAACCTGGAGATGCTCCTACCCCTGCCAGGAGCTGACAGAGAGAAGCCCTCAGGGTAATAATACTGAGGCTTAGGGTAGTTCTAGGATAGAGGAGAAGAAGGGACAGAAGAAAACGACAAAAAGGAGGAAAAAGGGGGAAAATTAATATGAAGGAAGAGCTAAAACCAGGGAACTTATTCAGGTGCATGAACAAAATAAAAGGACTATAGTATAGACCAAGACGGAAAAGCGGAGGGGAGGAAGACAAGAAAAAAGACAACAAAAGATGAAAATGCTACCCAATAGACAGCAGAAAAGCCAAAGTACAAATTGATCAATTGACAAACTAGCAGCACACAATCCTGTAACATAAAACTATCAAGCAAACTAACTGAGAAATAAAAAAAAAAACTAAGAAAAAAATCCATTACTCCCTTATGAGTTAACATGGAGCCGGTTCAGACGCTGCTTTGCTGCCGCCTGGTACAATTCCGGGTACCTCTCGTTCTCCCCCTTCCTGTGTTCCTCTCAGGTCAGGAGGGGGCGGGGCACACTTGGGGGTGCACTGCTCTTGGCTCCTCTCCTGGTCGTGGCCTGCTCTTCTCCCACTCCTATAGTTCCAGTGTGGGGCACAGTTAGGGGTGCAATGTTTCTTGAGCTCAGCTTACGGTCCTAGTGGGGTGGGGCACACAACTCTCACCATCCTGTGTCCTAACGGGGCACAGTTGGGGGTGCATGGCTTCTGTGGCTCCCCTTAGGTCCCAGTGGGACAGGGCAGGGCACACTCCTCTCATGGTCCCACAGTTCCAGCATGGCACTGACACTTGTTGTTTTTGAAGGCTTGATTTTGTTCCACACTATCCTGGCCTTTAAAGTTTGCATTAGGAAATCTGTGGCAATTTGAATGGGTTTGCCTTGGTCAAATAATGTCTGTTTTCCTCTTGTTGCTTTTAGTATTCTCTCTTTATGTTGTATTTCTAAGGTTTTGATTATGATATGTTGTGGTGAATCTCATTGCTGGTTTTGGTTATTTGGTGTTCTATAAGTGTCTTGTACCTGAAAATTAATTTCCTAGATTTGGAAAATTTTCTTGCACGATATCAATGAATAAATTCTTTATACTTTCAGTGCTGTTTTATGCTCTTTCTCCCACACTTACAATTCTGAGATTCATCCTTTTAAATCATCCACCAGCTGTTGTATCCAGCTACTTTGCTCCTTTCTAGTTTTGGGGTTGTGCCTAATTATGGCGTTTGTTTCTTTACCCTGTCTTCAAGGTCTGAAATTTTGTTTTCACAATATTCAACTTTCCCTGCTTTCAAGTATAGTTTTTAAATCCTGAATGTCAGCTAGATTTCTTTTCAAAATTTCCACTTTTTTAAAAATCAAAATGTTTCCTCATGTCTCACATTTTCTTATTTATCTCATCCAACATTTTATTTGTTGCTTCTATATGGTCAGTGAGCTTTGCAACATTAGAATCACTATTTTTTTAGTAAGTTCCTCTTTATGTCTGCTGATCACTGCTTGTATTTCTTTGAGAATATCTTGTTTGAACTGGCTATTCGATTTGTTTATTTGCATTTTGATTTCCTTCACTATGAGTTCCACTATTTCAGGGCCCCTGACATTACTTTCTGGGATCTTAGGTATTTCTGTGTGTCCTGTTGCCTTGTATTCTCATGTTTCTGTTGTTGAAGGACTTCACTTTAAAGGCTCAGCCGAGAGGTGTCTTTGAACAAGTATGAGGATGTGTAGGGAAAGCCAAAATTCCTTGAAGTTCTGTGCTAGGAGTAGGCAGAGAGGGGGGACCTAACAATCTGATGGCCTCTGAGGTGTCTTGATCACATCCAGCCCCCTCAGCAAAGCTGTCCTGCCTGTCCTGGCTTCCCTCTCCCAACGGCAGGCCTCTCTGCCCTCAGAGATGCTCCCACTACCACTCCTGAACCTCAGTGGCCTCTGTCTCCTCTCCACAACTCTCTCTAGTGCCAGTTCCTTCGTAGGCACTGTTAAAGAGTGACCCCAAAACTTTGATGTGCTCTTCTTAGCTTGATTTAACTCTAAGTAGTTCAGGCAAGCTCTTTTTTTTCATGGCTGCTGAGCACTGCTTATGGGCTGGGTTTCAGGAGGTCTTTTCTAGGGGAAGCTCACATTGCAGTATGCACCTACCCACAGGCTTGTTTTTTGAGGCTGGAACTACTAGCTGCTGTCAAGAAAGAAAGAAATAAAGGAAGGCAAAAAGAAAGGAGGGAAGGAATGGGGCCTGGTTGTAGAGGATGGAGAAGAGACTCAAACCAACTGTTGACTCTTTGTGTTAGAGTTCCTTTGGAGCTACCCAAGGCTGGGCACGTGCCTATACCATTGGTAGCTGGAGCCAATCCTTATCCCAGGATTAGGACTTAAACCACAAATGATCGGCTTCAATGTGTTTCTTAATTCAAATCAGTAATACTTTGTTTCACCCCATGAAACAAGTCCATTAAATTATAAGTGTGGTTGTTCCATTTAAACATGGGAAAGCAATGCCTCTTTTACATTTTGAAGCATGTATTATAATTTGAGGAAAAAACTGGTCTTTTATAAACTAAGTATATAATAGTGTGTGATGTCTTAATGAAACCCTCACAGACATGCATTATTATGAACCCAGTATTTATTCCAAGCTCAGAATGTGGCCCAAACTTATTGGGTCTAGTTCTTGCTTTCAGTCATGGGTCAGAAATTAGGGCATGCTGGTGGCAAGGGCCTGGCTTGATCACAGGCTATGATGAAAAACACGGTCCCGAGAAAAAAGCACACGTGAAAGGGAGCTGCTCACAGTGGGATGGGCAGGCAGTGGTGGGGCACCTTGGGACTTCACCCAACAGTCTCCATGTGAACCCACAACCAGCAAGTGAAGCTCAGAACCCAAAAGAATGTCCCATTTGGTATGGCCACTGTGTCTCCTGAGGTTTGGTCCACGCACATTTTATGGGGAGGCAGTTATCTATGTCACTAGCTCCTATTTTTCTATTAAACGTTACTGTTTAGCAGAATAACCTTTGTGGTGCCGACTCTACTAACAAATAAATTTAATGGGGTCTTAAATGGTTCAGAGTACAGATAGGAGGTAGGAATTCTCACAGCTCGATGTGACTGTTTGAAAAATTTAGAAAGCCAGCATTTTGCATTTGCATTTGCATTTTAATTGTAGATCTGAAAACCTCCTGATCTTGCTCTTTTCTGGCATTTTTACTCAGTTCCTAATGCTCTGTGCATTCTGTACTTTCTTTTCTTTCTTCACTTTCTTCTCACAGAAGCAATTCCACTTTACAAATGTCTTTTGTTCTAAAAGCGTATTCATAAATGGTTGTTGTGAGCTGAAACTACGTTTCTCACAGCATGTTGAGACGGTATAAATAGCAGAATCTCAACAGGCTTAATACAGCAAAACGTGTATTAATAAGACCATACCGTTGTTTCTCCAGGGGATGAGTTCCTCACTCCAGTTCTGAATGAGTCCCCCCTTAATCAGCTCCTCCCGGCTCTTGGAGAGGGAATAACCTTGGGTGGAAAGTGGGACACAAGAGCAGAGAAACCTGGTAGAATTGATGACTTGAAAAGAAAACAGCCTTACTTGGGAAGGATCAGCATTTAGGCAGACTCAGATGAGGAATCTGAGATTTAAGCAGAGAGGCTGCTGTTTAATAAATATTTATTGAATTAATAAATGAATGTTGGTATTCTATTTTGTTTCACAGCCTTCTTTCCCTCTGGTTTATCTTACTGCACACTTTCCCCTCCTTCCCTTCCCCTCGACCTCAGCCTCTGCAGTCTTCTAGCTGCTCACCTTTCTTCCTGGTTTAGTAAGACTCTCCACCACCACTATAAGGGAGCGGGACAACTTCAGTGATTCTTAATCGGATACAAGCATTTGGGTTGGTTGGTTGGCTTTGCAATCTGCTAATGAGGCTGGAACACGTCACATCTCTATTTTCTGACGTGCCTTCCCGTGAGGGTCTGCCACTTTTCTCGTCCTGGGGTTGGGGCCTGAGAGAGAAGGTACATTTATATCTTCCAGATTCCTGTGGAACCCGCTCAGTAGTGAGCTCCTTTGGTGGGTCCCCAGCAAAGTCCTCTGGCTTGCTTATGTGCAAGACAGATTTTTATTTTCCAGTACTGGGGATTGAACTCAGGACCTGTATCCTCAGCCCTTTTTAAATTTTCTTTATACAATTTTGAAACAGGGTCTAGCAAAGTCCCTAAATTGTGCAGGATGGGCTCAAACCTGATGTTCTCACCTCTGCCTCCCAGAGGGCTGGGATTACAAGCGTGGGTCACTGTGTCTGGCACATGGACGATTTAGCTGAGCATCCCTCTGGCTAGGAGTTGGTGTCTGAACATCCCTGCCATTTTGCTTCTGGTCATGACTTTGTTGTGGTGGGGAATGTGCAGGAAAACCCTAGGCCGATCTCTCCTGGGTGTCACCACTCCCCTCTGGCTCCTGCTACGTGTCCCTTTTTGGCTCAGACGCCAGGCGCATTGCTTTTACTTCTGCCCCTTACATATTTCTTGTGCTCCTAGACTCTCTCATGGGGTCTACTGATACAAAATTTTACAAACTTTTTTTGTAGGGTTATATTGAAGAATTAACCTGTATTAGTTTTCAAGTCACAGTATCTAATTTGTGATGAATTGATTCCTCACTTAAAAACAACTCCATCATTTTTCTTATTTCATTATTTTATATTTTTAATTGTGATCTTGATCACAGTGCAAACTACTGCTGGGATGTTAAGTAAACAGAAGTCACTTATTGGCATATCCAAGGGTGAGACTTCTGGCCTTAGAATATATGAATGCTTACAAGGACACTGGAAAAAATATTTAAAAATAGGATGGGTCAGCTCCTGCATTGAATGACGTCTATGTGTCATATCTACATTCTCATCAAAATACCAGGAACCCTGTAACTGGATTTGAAGTCCCACTCTAAGAGGTCATCTTTTTTCCTTTAACCAGAGTCATGTGGAAATGTTGAAACCTGTACAGCAAAGTCTTATTTTACTTAACCCTGACTGGGAACTAGTTTTCAATCCTATGAGCTGTTAGATCTTTAATAAACAGTCTCCAAGAAATTGCTCTCAACCAGAGGAAGCCTGAAAAAATGTAAGTTCTCGAGAGCCCCAGTCCTGGCAATTTGATTGCTAGGTCTAAGGTCTGGGGATCTGCATTAGAAGGCACGTGATTCTGTCATCAAAGTTGTAAAGCCGCTGGTGATAGCGCATGCGTTTTCCTTGCAGAGAAGTGTGTGGATTGCCTGACCGGAAGCTGCTTCTGAGTGGGTAGACAGGCTCAGCCATGGGGGCTTGTTTTAAAATGGGGTTGTATGTTAAAATTGAAGCAGTCTATACAGAGAGCTTCTGGCCCAAAGGGCTACTCACTTGAAGATGATTTCTATTGTCATTAGGAAAAGGGGGCGATTTGTTTCCACTTGAGAGACCTCCTTTGGGTATGCCAAGTTGAGTTTGTTTAGGCGCTGTGCTGTACAGAGCAGCTGGGGAGAGGAGGAGCTAGCACCTCGCAGCTGGCCTTGAAATCAGCCTGGGTGTTTAAATACATTGGAACCTACAAGCCAGCAGCATTGGTCCTTTTGTGACAGCTCTTCCCTGGGAGATTTCTGCCTATTGGCCTCTACCTGTTGCTTCTAAATGGGCCTTCTCTAAGGCTTGTGCCCTGAAAAATTACTTCCATGTGGAAATAAATTTCCCCAGGAAAGAAATACTTGGTAGAGGAAGAAAATCTTAAACAAATTATCCTGTAATTTCTCTGGCAATGGACTTTTCCCTTTCCTGTCAGTTCCTCCATGATAGCCGCCTAGCACAAACAAGAACAATAATGATCCTCTTTCTGCATCATCATAGATGGACGTGCTTACCCAGGTTGAGAGTAGATGGAGGAAAAGAATTATGATTTGTAGCAGATGTGCTATTCTCATGTTACCTGAGCTCAAGGTGCAGAGAATTTTGAATCATTCACATCCTGAAAGTGTACGCCTGAGGATCTATTTTCCTGACAAGGTCCTTCGTTCCTCTTCCCTTCCCATCCGCATCTCCCTCCCAGGAGAAAGGCAACTGTTGGAAACCTTTGGCAAGGGAGAAGCAAACAGGGAAATTAGTCAGAGGTGGGAGTGGCTCTGTCATTTTGCCCAGCTGAAGGGTGGAGCAGGTTGGTGCAGAGTACACCTGCCCCTCCCCAAGATGTTCTGCTCCTTTCTTTGGTGCTCTTTTACAAACCTTCCCATTGGGGGAACCAGAGGTGACATTTCAAACCCTGGGAGAGGGACTGGGTGGCACCTTAGTCATTGTATCTCAGCATCTGTCAGGAGTTGTGCTACACAGTATGTGCTTTAAAATGTTGAGTAAATGGCCCTGGCCATCTTACACTATGACTTTGGTTGAATTAAGGTTGTTATTTTTTATTTTATAACTATCAAAGTTATCACAGCAATAACTTTCATGACCTGTCCACTCTTTTCTAAGACCAAGTTTGTGCTCTCAGAGGCAGAATAATAATTATTTTTACATAGAATTAATAAACGATCACAGGGTGTCATTTTGGAGGAAAGGTGTAACATTTTTTGTTAGCAGCATTCTGCCTACCACCCATAAACTGAGACTTAGAAAGTGCATCTTACATAAGCCAAAGCAGGATGTCATCAACACAAGGTGTGTCAGCCTTAGTTCCAGCCTCCAGACAAACTTCTTTGACTAGAGCCAGTTACAAACACAGATTCTTTATTTGTAGAAAAGGTATAAAAATACCACTTCACTTGTAGTTCAAGACAAATGGATAAAACAATTAGAATAGTGTCATGATTAAGACTGGAGAATCTACCTGGGGGTGGGTACTTCCTCCATCACTTCGTGGTTATGTGACCATGAACAGGGACTTAATCTGTTGGTGCCTCAGTTTCCACCACAGTCAGACTGGGTTAAAACTGGTACTTGCTGCATGGGATTATTGTGAGAAATATAAATTCGCATACAGCGTGGTACCTGAGCAAGGCGGGCTCAGGGAATGGTAGTTTGAACTGATAGCAGATGCTTACTGGATTTCACTCAGTGATTACTATCATCTTGCCAATTTAGAAATTTACCTGTGAATATTACCTGCAATTTTCTGCTTCCTGAGTTTCAGTCTAACATACTGATACAGTTTGTCTTTTGTATTTAGATTCTGTCCAAGGGACAAGAGGCTTGGAGCATTTTGTTATTTTTTTTTCTCTTAGAAATAGAGAAAATGGGTTTTTAAAAATAGTTTAAGTGGTACAGAGGGGCTGCCAAGAGACTGGAGACTTAATGGATATACTTTTGGTCTGGCATTGTTAAGAATATGTATACTTTTTCCCCTGTAAACTCCAATCTTATTGTTTTGTTTTTATTTGAGTGTGTGTGTGTGTGTGTGTGTGTGTGTGTGTGTGTGTGTAAAGAAGTATTCCACATGCCCCCAAACAGTATAACATAGCTAAACAGTTTAAAGCAGGCATGGGTAAGCCATGATCTGTGAGCTAAAATTTGCCTTTGTCCTCCTTGAATGGCCCAGGAGTTAGAGATGTTTTATTTTTATTTTTTTAGCATCTGAGAAGTGTCACGAAAAAAAAAAAAACTAAAGAAGACAATATGAAAAAGATTTTCAGGGGCCCACAAAATGTAAGATACTTGTTCTTTTGCTTTGTACAACCCTGATTCGAAGAATAATGATGTCTTTACCCCTGCTTCCACCTCCCACTCTTATCTTATGAAGCAGAACATCATTAATATCTTTGAAACTTCCGCCCTCCCTGCCCCCACTGAACACACACATTGCCGTACTCAAGAACTAACCACTGTTATGTATTTTGTGTTATTTTCCTTTGCTTGAAGTTAAAAATGATATACATATATAAGTGTATAAGATATTACTTAATTTCATTATTCTTTATGTAAGTGGAAGTATACTTTATATTTTCTTCCAATACATGTCCATTCTCTCAAAATTATGTTTTTCCCCCTCCCCTTTATGTTTCAGCATCGATGGGAGTGTGCAGGTGGAGCTCACTAATTGTCACTGCTGTAGAGCCTTCCGTGTGTACACGTACCACGGACACTCACCTATTCTGCTCATAATGGCCATTTGACTTATTCCCTGGTTTCTGTTATTCTATTAGGAGCATAGTTTCAGCGTTCTTGTTCCTGTTTCACCCATTTTGATCTACTCTAACAATTTAATGATAAGTAAAAGTCATCCCGAGTTTGTGTGTGTGTGTGTGTGTGTGTGTGTGCGCGCGCGCGTGTGTGCGTGTATATGTGTGCTGGGAATGCTACTCTGGGCCTTTGCACCAGCAAATGTTTTGGTTTTGAATTTGTGTCAGTGTCTTGCTACTCGGGCTGGGCTTCAATTTGTGATCTTCTTCCCTCAGCCTTCCTGATGCTAGGATTACAGACCTGTGCCACCAGGCCTGGCTAAACTACCCAAAATTGAGTGGCTTCAAGCAACATGATTTTAGGGTCTGGATATTGGGAAGAGTGTGGCTGAGCAGTTTGCCTCAGTTTCATGTGATATAAACTTAATCTGCGGAGCTAGAGGACCAACTTTAGGCCGGCCTCTTCAATCACTTGTCTCTCGTTGATAGTCGTGTGTCCCTGTCTCCACAGGGCATCTCATTCTTCAGGGCCTGCTTACATGGTTTGGGGTTCTCAGGTAATGATGAATTCAGGTCAGCATGATTTTCTGTTTGGTGGCTCAGAGTTCCCAACACAGATTTTACAAGAGCTAAGAATGAAAGGTGCCAGTCCTTCATGACCTGGACTTAGGAATTTGCATCATATAATTTCTACTGGCCCGCTGGTGAAAGTAGTCCCAGAGTCTGTTCAGAATAAAGGGGGGAGGACATGGACATCTCGCATGTCACTGGTCATTTTAACAGGTAATCATTGGTGGTCACCATCTTTAATCTGCAACGCTTTCCTTGCAGCAAAATGTGGGAGATTAGGCTGAGTGGTTAAAGAACTTGCCTAGCAAGCGCTTAGGTAAATTCGATTCCCAAGCACCACTTAAACTTGGGGTGGTGGTGCATACCTGTAATCGCAGCACTTGGGAGGCTGAGATAGGAGGATTGCTCTGAGTCCAAGGCCAGCCTGGGCTGAGGAGTGAGATCCTGTCTCAAAAAAAAAAAAAAAAAAAAGGATATAGGGGCGTGGGGGTTGGTGTTGCTACACATCCTTGTCAACACTATTGTCAAACTTCAAAAATGTGACCAATCTATTGACCATAAAAATATAGGAGGAACATTTAAAAATACTATTTGTTGAATATTTGCTGTGTGAAAGGCATTGGGCTAAATGCATTTAATTTCCCCCCTCCCCTCATTTAAATCTTAACTACAGTCACAGGAAGTAGATATTATCACCTTACAGAGGTTAATTAACATGCTGAAGGTCATGCTAAAGCTATTTCATGGCAGAGCAGAGTTTGGAACAGAGACTTGCCTGATTTCCAAGCCCGTACTCTTAATTTTTCCTTCATATCTCAAGATGTGAGCTGGAATGATGATTTGAATAAGAAGTTAATCTATGAAGGAAATGGAAAACTATTAAACAAATAGGACAAAATAAAAAAATGACAATACGATTTAAACTTTTGTTCATCTAATATGGGATACTGTTTCTCCTTTTCTTTCTATCTGTCAATAAAACAAAACAAAAAAATGAAGCAAAGCCTATTGGCATGGGCCTATAATCCCAACACACCTGGAGACTAAGGCAGGAGGATTCTAAGTTCAATCCCAGCCTGAGCAATTTAGTGACCTGGCAAGACCCTGTATTATAAGTACATATAAAAATGGGCTGGGATGTAGCTCAGTGTGAAGGTCCTGGACTCAGTCTTCACTACCACAAAACAAACAAACTAAAAAGAAAAACTAGACCAAATAACCCCTCCTCATGCACTTTTCTTCCTGAAGTGACTTTTGAGATGACTTAGCATATTTTCCTCAATTTTCCTGCATTCCATTAAAGAAAAAAAAAAAATATATATATATATATATATATATATATATATAGAGAGAGAGAGAGAGAGAGAGAGAGAGAGAGAATCACAGTTATGGACGACTAACAATAACTAAAATGTGGAAGACACCAACATAAAAAAAATTATGGTATATGTGCACAATGGAATATTACTCATCTATAAAGACAGGTTGGAGGCCTTTGTAGGCCAGTCGTTGCAGCTTGAGACCATCATGCTCAGTGAAGTAAGCCACAAGGAGAAGGTTCAATATTGAATGGTTTCTCTAATATGAGAAACTAAGATCACAATTATTTCTTAGAACTAGTAATGGGAATTGGAGGAGAGTGGGAGGGGTGGGAGAGTTAAAAAGGGAGAGGGAGGGTAAGGATTTGTAATTTTGCCATGACATGTACATATACAAAATACTCAAGATCAGTGTAAACATTATGTATTGCATCTATGCATGCCAATAAAATGGGAAAAAAGGAAAAAGAAAAAAATGTATTGGTAAGTGTTATGGCTTGGATCTGGAATGTCTCCCCAAAAACTTATGATTTGGAAGGTGTGTTGGTTAGGGCTTTTTTTCTTTCTTTCTTTTTTTTTGAGACAGGGTCTTGCTCTGTAGCTAGGCTGGTCCTGAACTCACTATGGAGCCCAGGATGGCCTTGGACTCAAGGCAATTCTCCTGCCTCAGCCTTTGGAGTGCTGGAATTACAGGTGTATGCCACCACACCTAGCTCCTGTGGTGATGAAGAATCGAACTCGGGTGCTTAGCACTTGACTTAGCGCTTGCAAGACAAGCACTTTAACTCGTGAGCCATTCCTCCAGTCCTGGCTAGGGTCCTAGAAGAAAGGGATCTATTGTAAATTATGTATATTGGGATGGCTTGCAAATCTGAGGAAAGAGTTCAAAACGGCAGCATGCTGCACGTATTGGAGTTGGAGGGTCCAGTAGCCGCTCCAGTCTGAGGTAGAAGAGGTTGCAGGATGGTCCGTGCAAATCGGTGCTGTGGCTCCATGTCCAAGAGTGATGGTGAAGACCAGAGGACCGGACCGGATCTGCAGTGGAGATCCAAGATACGAAGACAAGAGCGAGTCACAGGAAGAAGCTGTAACAATCTTCCATCTTCCTTCCTTTTATTTAGTTCAATCTGCCAGTCTATTGGTTGGGCCATCTACACCAGGGTGGGTCTTCTTCCCTCCTTGAGTGGCTCGTAAGTCAATCACACATACCCCTAAACTCTGCCCTGTGGTTTAACTGGGAGTTTCCTAACCCCATCAAGTTGATGTAACCCTTTCAACAGTCACAAATGGTGATGGATTGTGAGAGTCAATTGCTTTATGTGAATTAGCTTACTGTTTTCACTTGCTGTTAAGAGGCAAGGCCTAGTTAGGGAGAACGATTACTGAGGTGTGGTTTGTAAAGATACACTTTTACCTCAGCTTTTTCTCAGTCCCTCTCCTTCCTCTGGGTTGCCTTGAGCACCTGTCCTGTGCCAGATCCTCATGCTGTGACCTTCTGCCATTGCCAACCACTTTCTGACACTGTGAAATGAAATGAAGCTTCATTTCTTAAATTGGGGGCATCAGGGATTGTATCCTGGTAATGAAAAAGTGATTAAGACATTAGATGATTTCATTACCATGCAAACATTGTAGGGTGCGCGTACTCAAGCTGAGGTCACTGTGACGTCTCTAGGTGGTATAGTCTTATGAATCTACCGTGGTTTGTGTGGTCAGCCACTTACTGGAGTATCGCTATATGGTACACAACTATATTATAAGAAGCTGGGTCATATGATTATGGATTTTATTTTAGGCGGTATACTGCGTTTCATCTTAACCAGCTTCTGATTCATTAAAAATTAGTCCTTCTAGTTTTCTTCATGTAGCTATTGATTCGACTGTTGATTAGGGTTAGAATTTTATCTAGAACAGCAGTTAAATTTGAGTATCACCTGAAAAAGGTGATCTGTGGGTTAACTTAGCCTCCTCCACCCCTTGTTTTGTTTCTGTCCTCATGAAGTTCCTGCTAGTACTTTACCAGTCTGGCTTCCTTTTCTGTTGCTCTGTTAGTAGTTGAGAGCTGAGCTGAAAAACATCTGATCACGAAGAAAATCTCCAGCTGCTATTATCACATACAATAATGAATGACTTACCGTAGCAAAAGTGGGTATCACTAAGGTTTAAAAAAACTCATGCAGAATATAATTTAGGATCTATTAATATATTCGTGGCTTAAAAATAATAGGACTCAAAGGAAGAAAACCCTGTTTGTGGATAACACGTTACCCACTTGATTCCCCACGACTCAGTTCTTTGATGGTGGTCTCAGGCCGGACAGGTCTTCTCTCCAGGATGATTTAGTAGCCTGTTGAGTTCCTGGAAGTGGATTTTCAATCATGGTGGCCTCTAACGGTGACAGTATCACATGGAGTCGGGAGGGGTCTGTTCATGTCTCTCATGGAGGTGGTGATACCAGCCACGTGTGAACATGTGTCTGTCTATCTTTTCTTTAAATCAAAGCCAGTAGTCGTGCAAAAAGATGTACTGGGTACTAAGAGCTTTCACCCTAACTTCATCTTAACATCGACAGGTTCAGGACCTTTGGTATTCTGTAGCAGGGGAAATGCCTGATAAGCTTTTCGAAGGCTGCGAGAGTAGCGCGTCTTACAGGGACAAAAGGTAAAATGTGTAAAGGGGTGCACAGCCTGCTGTTCCTGAATGAATACGAAGTATGTCAGAGCAATGTTTAAGATTTTTTTCTTGTTCCAAAATTCAGTGATTCTGGAGGATTGGAAATGGAGTCTTTGGCATGAGCTATTGTAAGAATCTTGAGAGATTATTTTTAACTTCTTTTGGCTTCTCCAGGGATGATAGCTGTGTCTCCTTTACACTGTCAACGATGTTGGAAACAAAACAAGACACAACAAAATGTTCTCTACAGGCCCCACTGGACTGACTTGGAGGGGGATGATTTAATTTGGGATCAGCTGCTTTGAGGTCTGGTGGTAGAAGATCTTTTCGCATAATGTGTTCTAAAGGAAACTCCTGTGTGGGTGCTGGGACCAGGACATCCTGGGAACCCAGACAGTGCTGGTTTTACCTCTTGCTTTCAAGTACCCTTGTTCACTCAATTCAGGCTGTCTATATCTTTTTTTTTCTTCTAAAAGGTCATGAATACTTTATTTGTTTTTCTTTCTAAGTGAAATCCCACTGCGCTCAATTAGTATGTGCTACCTGTTCCTAAATAAATGACAACCAACAACTTATGAAGTGTTTGGTCAATTTGAAAACTCCTTATGCACTTTCATTAATATAGATATGATTGCCCAATGTCCAGTGATGTTTAGTTTATCCATACAGGTACTCATCTTTGTGTAACAGGATAATAAAAAATACTTTACATAGGAATATTATTTTTCCACAAATAATTTTATTTCAAAAGTTCTTCATTTTTTTTTACTGACTTCTATTTGAGTAATCTAACAGTAGACTCACCACTCTCACTTGTAAATTGTTTGAGAAATAGTGCCAGCAAGCCCTGTTTAATGCAATGTAAGAACTTCTCGGTCAAGCTATAAGTACTCATTTGGTTCACATGAGGTAAGTTGAGTCTTTCTTGTTACTGGAAATATATTTGTGATGTCCAGTTAGCAAACTCCAAAATGTTGCCCTATCCTCTACTGCTTTTAAAAGTCATTTCTAAAATTTTGTTGGTATATTTTTAACCAAATCTCATAGCTGCAAATACAACTTTTAATCTTTGAGAGCAAGTGAACTTTATTTGGATTAAATGTCTTATGTGTCCTTTTGTTATTGATTTTAAGTACCTTGAATAAACAGGGGTTGAGGTTATTTGGGTTTTTCTGCGTCCGTCTTAAGGTATTGTGTAGTTCAAAATAAAATAATGAAAAAAGTATATTGTCATTTGCAAGATATTTTTAAGAAATCTAAGAACAAATGTGTTTATGAGAGATAATCCAAAGCAAGTAGAAGAAAGCAATTGCTTTCACAATGGAACACGGTGAGGCCCCTGCAAGACATACAAGGAGGATAAGAATTCTAAGTTCCTGTTTAAAGTGTCAATTTCATTTGCACAGCATGAGAAAACATCTGCTAATATATCCCCTTCTCCCACTTTGTGCTACCAGGCAGATGAGACTTGGAGAAGGCCTCGTGCCTGGCTGCTTTGCTTGTCTTACAGATACACTCAGAAATACTCCCAGGGCCAATTATGCGTGGTCTCCAGTCCTTCTGAATGAACCTAACACTTCGGACAGAGAAAGAAATTGGATCACGTTAAAACAATTTCAAGTGTTGAACAGATCACAAATAGCGAAAGCCCAATGTGCACCTGTCAGGAGGCGTGAGGTGGCCTCTGCAGATGTTTTGGAGTGACCTCGGACTTTTCTGAAATCAGTCCTCAGCATCATTGTCATTATCATTTTTGTCATCACTGCCACTCACGTCCTACTCACAGTGCCGGGAACTGCTTGTGCTGATTTACACAAATCATTTCTCTTGGCTGGCACAGCTAATACTCCTGCTTGTGTCTAGTAGGAAGGTGTACGGAGGAAAATTGTATGTAATGGCTGCCACGCACACCTTTGTCGCTTGTTTTCAGCCCCATGTCAGTCTTGGTGATAGGACAGCTCACAGGTTGTGAAGGGAGTTTCATGCAGAGTGACAAAGTGAGACGGGAGTGTTAGGCTCATTCATTCTTGGCTACAGGCCCAGTTCCATCTTCTGTTCAACCTTTCTTTCAAGATTCTTTTTTCTGTTCAGGCTAATGAAAGGCAATCACGTCATGCAAAGTTTTTTATTTTTATTTTTTTAATCTAGAAAGGTAATTTCCCCCATTTTTAAATTGAGTGTACTTTACCAATGTAAATGTTGATCTCTTTTTTCTTTTTTTAAACCCTCAAGGGACCCCAGGATTGGGCTTTGCCTTCCAAACCTTAACTAGGCAATACATAATGTTTATATTGATCTTGCGTATTTTGTGCATATTCATACAAAATTATAAATCCTAACCCCTCTCCCTTTTCAACTCTCCCACCCCTCCCACTCTCCTCCAATCCCCATTACTAGTTCTATGAAATAATTGCGATCCTGATTTCTCATATGAGCGAAACCATTTGATATTTAACCTTCTCCTTCTGACTCAGTTCACTGATATGTCGGTCTCAGGTTGCATCGACTGACCTACAAAGGCCTCCACCCTATCTGTCTTTATAGATGAGTAGTATTTCATTGTGCACATATACCGCAATTTTTGTACCCATTGGTCTGTTGATGGGTATGTTGGTGTCTTCCACATTTTAGCTAATGTCAAAGGTTTTGAAACTTTGAAGATTTCTCCTCGAAGCCTCAGCTTCCCACTTACGAACTGTGTTGTGACAGTCACGCAGGCTTTCTGTGCCTCAGTCTTCTTGCTTATGGAGCAAGTGGCTGTGTGAGAAATAGAGCAGGAAATGGATTTGATGAAGTAAACGACAGCTCCATTATCCAATTGCACTTGAAGGTGGCATTTAATTTGAATCGGTGTCCATGGGGAAATTTCAGCTCTATAAGGCTGATGAGGAAACAGGAAGTGTATCTGGGAACAAATCTGGATTCAGGGCTACCGGCATCCCGAGTATAGGTGGGAGGTGATGTTTGCTGCCCTCCTACATTAACTGCTGCCTTGATTCTCAAATTAGAATGATGGACTCTTTAGACTTTGAGGTGATTTAGGCCCAGAAGAGGCTGCTGATGCCTGGAGAGGTGAGCAATCTCACCCAAGATTTTGTAGCTTGCTGGAGTCACAGCTAGGGCGAGAGACATTTGTCATCAGTCACAGCGGAGGAACTGGCAATTAAAGACAGGCGGGCAAGTATCTGTGTTTAGTCTGAAGGAGGCTTGTTAAATTCCATTTCCTCCCAAGAGTTCCTAACGGAAGCTTTTAGATACCTAATGCTTTCTTTTTGCGCTGAGTGGAATGGTTTCACAAGAACCTTAAAGGGAGTCCTCTAGCCCCTACACCCCTCACCAAAAGCTGGTGAGCACTGCACCAGTGTAGAGATAGTACCTCTCGGACCACAAAGGCCCTGGTCGAGATCTTTTCAATGAGTGGAGAGGTCATGAAGGAATCCAGTTCAGTGTTAAGTCATAACTTTCATGTGAAGACATTGCCTGAGATTCTTTCCATTCTCTTATTAGTGAAGTGACTAAAGCAGTCAATGAAGCATTAAATAAAAGTAATGAACATAATCGACTCATTGCAACTTCTCAAGCTGTTTTTTTTATTTGCTATTTGTTTCATTTCAATTTTTAAAAGAAGTGAAACAGGTAAAGCGTCTTTTCCGTCTTTTTTTTCTTCCCTTTCTTTCCCTAAGGAAAATACTGTTCTGAATTTGACAGCTTTAATTTTCTTGCATGGTTTATATGTATGTACCTGTGAACATATACAGTTAGCCATAGTCAAGACTTGTGTATTTTCAAACTTTATATAAATGGCATTTGACTGTATGATTTCTATACCTTGCTTATTTTAACATTATGTTTTGGAGATTTATTCGTGTTGAAAAGGTAGTATGTGTGTTAACTGTGACAAGTTGCATTGTGAGGATAAACTTACTGCTTATGAATCACTTTTTGCCACTCACTGTTGTCATTTAATTACATCTTGTGATGCCTTAAGACTTATGTAGTGAACTTGAGCTTGCTGTTAAAAAGAAGAGTGCAGGTTGTGGCACAGAATTTAGAGGACAGTATGCAGTGTTTCAAATTTTATTCTGTGTTTCAGAGTTTATCCTAAACTTTGTGTAAGAGGTTTGTTTTTGCATCGTTTTCACTTTTTCCTAAAGCATATTCAAAGCTGACCTCTGAGTGACTTGAGGGTTGTATTCTTAAGGAACTCTTTCTTTTCTTAAACAAACTATCCCCTTTCCCATTTTTGTGGGTTTGTGTTTTGCCCCTTATGAAGAGGCTCAGTTGGACCTGAATTGTTACTCAAGAACTCTGGACTGATTCATCATCTACTTGGTACAGAATCTTGAAAATCAATAAAAGAAGAAGAAAAAAAAAAATAACCCCTAAGGCTGAGAGAGGTTAGTTTGTTTATCTTAGAGAGGAATGTCAGGAAAGCCTATTTCCCTTCCTCATGGCAGTCAACAAAGACCTTTCCCTTTTTGCCCTGACCCTGCCAGGCTCTCTGATGGCCATCTCTGAGCAGTGTCCTCTTCTGACCCTTCATGCTCTCTTTTCCTGGGCCTGTGAACCGCACTGAAGTTATCCCTTCTGGTTACAGGACATCCATGATTTTCATTTAACTGCATTCACTGAAGCTGGGATGCAGTGTCCAGAGCTCTTTGGGGAGAGAGCCATTTCCAAGGAAGCAAAGGGCCTGGTGAGGGGGAGCGGAGAGCACAGCTGCACAGGACGGTTGTAAAAGAGATTAAGCCCTATCCACAGCTGAATGTGTTTTACCAGTGTAAATGTTGATCTCTCTCTCTTTTTTTCAAACCCTTAAGGGACCCCAGGATTGGGCCATGCTTCTGAAACCTTAACTAGGCAAAAAATCTGTATTCTGGCTGGGAAGGCAGATGGTCCAAACAAGAAGCACCAAGAGCTGAGAGGTCACAGGAAGGTCAAAGGGAAGGGAGGAGGAGGCTCAGATGGGATATTTCAGGGACCAAACTTTTAGATAAACACTCTCACCCCTACCCCTTGGCTTATCAAGTCCTTCTAAGTTTTTGTAGCTTGTTAATCTTGCCCTCAAACCCACATCACCTCGCTCTTCTTCCATCCTGGTTCTAAAGATCTGGCTGCTTGGGTGGCCCTTGTGTGTCCCCCTGGTGTCTCCATGTGGGGCATCTAATTATTTAGAAATTTCATGGAAGGTACACTTTGCTTAATTACAGGCTGATCAAAACCAAAGCATTAAGAGCCAAGTGTGATGAGCTGGTGATGTAGAAGTGGTCATAGGATTGAAAATATTCGAGAATCATTTGTTTCAAGTGTTCCCTGATGGGTATATGGCTGTGAAGACAGGAGGGGTGATGTTTAAGAAGAGTTAAAGCAATAAGCCTTCTATGTGTCTCATTTCATCTTTCCAATATCCGTGTGCATTTTCATCTTTCCAGCAACTTTCTTTGTGGCCTTGTTTGTATTCTTATTTTTGTCAATCCGCATCCCTGTTTTACAGATGAGAAGACTCAAGATTCATGAGACTCAATAACTTTGCAGGGCTGGTAAGAGAAAGAATTGGTATTTGAGTCCATGTTAGAAATGGCCTGGAGCACGCATTTTCTACTGTTGCATTGCCAGGCTGTAGGCCACACATCTCTGTGTAGTGCATGTAGAATTATGTTTTAACTTGGCAATGTGAGCATGCAAAATGACTCAGAAATTGCTTTTATTGTAATAGAGTTCTATGCAAAGCCCACAAACAGGCCTTATTAAGCAATATTAGGACTCTTCTCATGTCCAGGAACTTCTCAATTTTTTCCCTAATCAAGCTGCCCATTTAAAGAATTTGTCCATTCAGTCAATATTTATTAGGTGTCTAATATATACTGGCTACAGTGCTAAGTGCAGCTGAGACAATGGCAAGCCACACAGAGCTAAAGTTTAGTGGGATCAAATAATTAAAAGTGGAATTTCTCTTAGTCCAGCAGTATAAGAGAGGGTTACATGGCATGGATATTCATGGTATTATGAGGATGTGACCTGTCAGAGAGGGCAAAAAGGCTTTCTGGGAAGTGATATGGGAGAAGTGTGCCCAGAGAGGTTCTTTAACTATCTGAGGTCAACATAGCTTTGTAGTATTATCTTGGCTGCTCAGTGGACAAACTTCATTCTTGGAGCAATGTCATTGGATTTGGCCTTTCACTTGGAGTTACCTCTTTGGTCCAGAGAAGAAGATGCTTGAGGCTATGAGGACTCCAGGCCCCCTCGGAGAGCCAGCCAACCATTTCATAAACTCAAATACAACTTAGCATAAATTTCCCAGGAATTAGGTGGCTTCTATTTGTCCAGCCTGAAAATGGACCTGAGTATCTCTTGTCTTTTGGACAGTAATTATAACAGGGTCTAGTACTGTTTATGTTGTCTGTATCATGTACAGGGTGTCAATCTCTAGAATAATCTGATATTTATTAGGTTTCATGAAGATATATCCAGAGAAGTTTCTTCTACAGAAAACATCAGTCATAAAATCTTAGAATACCAGTGACAGAAGGTTGTTAATGAATGTTAATTGATAATGATAATTTCCCTCTTTCTACTGGAGTACTGGGGAGATTTCAAGGCCCAAGGACGTTAATGCGGTTAAGAATATAGTGGACATAGTCCAAAAAATGAAGCAAGTGAAAGTTTATTCAACCAAACAAAATAGAAAAGGAAAGTCTTTGGCTGAGAAGCCAGGAGGAAATCCAAGTAGGTAGAGAAAGAAGAAAAAAAAATGAAAGAAACAAAAACTCTTGTCTGAGGAGCTGAGAGTGGGCCCAAGACATTACCCGACAGCATGGGCCTGAAGGTTCTCTATATAGATTCAGAACAAAGGTGGGCTGGAACTACGAGCTGGCTCTTAATAATTGGTTCCTTCATGAGCATGTGATGGAAAGAGCCGGGACTTCCTCAAGGTACAGAAAATGCAGCTATTTTTTCAACTTGACAAAACTGAAGCAAAGTGTTAACTACTTGGTCTCAAAGCTGAAAAACAACCTCAACTGAAAACCAGCCTCCGGGGAGGGTTCATAGACTCCTCAGACTCCTGCCCATCACCAGTACAGAAGGACCCTGTTCAGCTCTAGTATCTTATTCAGCCAATCAGTGCACCCGGCAGATTTACCTGGCTAGGCTTGTTCATCTATTTCTGATGCAGGGACTGTGGCCACGGAGTTGGTCAAGTTGGACTAAACTCTCACCCTCTTGTACATTCTCGTGGGTATCCATAGTCTGAGTCAGCCCAGTTCTCTTTCCTGATCTCGTAGCTCATTGGAAATGAGTTCTTTTTGCGTTAGTGACTCTCCTGAAATTTGGAGCCCAGGGGGAATGCCATGAGAGTCATCCATAGCAGAATGATGCCAACCTTTTCCACAGTTAACACAAGGTTGATCTCCTGAAAAACCGAACATTACCTCCCCATAGCAAAAGCTGTCTCTCTTTGAACTCTTAGTGTTACCTTCCATGGTAAAAGCTGTCTCTTTTTTAACTCTTACTGTTAACTCTTTTTTTTTTTTCTGAGACAAGGTGGAGCCCAGGCTGGCCTTAGACTCACAGCAATCCTTCCCGAGTGCTGGGATTACAGGCGTGTGCTACCATCTCCAGCTTTATGTGGTTCTGGGGAATTGAACTCAGGGCCTTGTTTTGTTAGGCAAGCACTTTAACCACTGTGCCATTCCTCTAGCCCCTTCGTGTTGGCTCATGTTAGCTTTAGCTGTGGGATTGTCAGGAAAACATTGATTTTGAAATTAATTTCTAAAAATTGCATTAATAATAAGACATTAATTTTTTATTTGTTGTTTTTATTACTCTTAAGGTGACGGTAGTAGTCTCTGATTTAGAAGTTGAAAAGTCTATTTTGTCTTATAATCATCTAGGTCTAATACCTTCTTTTCGGATGATTTTTTTCATTTGATTTTTTTCTTTGGGGAGTATGGAATCAAATTACATATGTATTAATCTCCCTGAAAGTAATGCCTACTTGATGAGTGATTATCACATTTTATTGACTGTTTTAAATAGATGGTTTTCTAGTGATGCTACACAGATTTTAATTATATACCAGTGTACCCTAAACATATAAGCCTAATAATAATAACAAAAGCATTTAGCACTGATCAAGTGTTTGCTATGAGAAATGTTTTTAAATTACTTTAATATAACTCACAATCATCTTTTATATCTCACAATCACCTTTTTTTTCACTGTACAAATGAGGAGAGCTTGGCAGAAGGTTAAGTACTAGTATCTCTAAAGCCACCTTTAGTTCTGTAATTCTTCCCCCCCCCCCCCATTTTATTGATATGTACAAGTGCAGAATTTAAGGTTTACAATGGAGTTGAGCATTTTGTGCACGTACATTTCTTGTCAAAGTGACAAGGGCTTTCCTGCTCTCCTTTTGTCCCTCCCCCTACCCTCCCTTCCCTTCCTTCACCCTCCCCCCAACCTTTCTTTTTGACTTTCGTTTAAAGTTCCATGAGATAGTTGTGGTCTGGGTCTCTCATATCAAAGAGACCATCCGATGTTTCACCTTATGCTTCTGA
This sequence comes from Ctenodactylus gundi, assembly GCA_004027205.1. Taxonomy (NCBI): domain Eukaryota; kingdom Metazoa; phylum Chordata; class Mammalia; order Rodentia; family Ctenodactylidae; genus Ctenodactylus; species Ctenodactylus gundi. The sequence continues at coordinate 428,421 of PVKB01000735.1, read as the reverse complement.
CTCACTTCACTAAGCATGATGGTCTCAAGTTTCTTCCATTTGCCTGTGAAAACCTCCACACTGTTGGACCTTACAGATGCGTAGTATTCCATTGTGTATAAGTACCACAGTTTGTGTATCCACTGGTCTGTTGATGGGTATTTTGGTGACTTCCATATTCTAGCTATTGTTAGTTGTGCTGCTATGAACATGGGTATACATATATCTCTGTAATTCTTTCCTTCAATCCCAACTCCATACTCACTATGCTGAACCAATCTCCTCACTAGCCAGCTGTTTGTTGTGCAAACTCACATCGATTTTTCAATCTCTCAGCAGAGCTGATAATGACTTTGGACACCAATTGATTTCTCTGGCCTCCCCCTGTGAGTCTTTTCACCAAACTTTCCAGGGAAATCAGAAGAGTCAGGTAAGAGCCCTGACACACATTTCACCCTGTTTCAGTGGTCTTTCATCTAAACGTCTCTAATGATATGCTCCTAATGAACTAGTCTTTACAATTGAAATCTGGGTTTTGTTTTGCTGTGTATTGTGGTACTGGCTCCAAGGAGGTCATTTAACACAAGAAAATAGCGGTTACCCCCTTGGGGTTCACAGACAGATTCCTACTTCATCTAGTTAGGCTTTTTGGCAAGAAGTGATGGATGTAGGAGCAGGCCTCAGAGGTCAAAAGTTCTACTTCCTCGCTGCTTCCACAGATCTCAGCTTCAGCATCATCAGGAGACTTGTTAGAAATGTGGATGCACTGGCACCCCAGACCTACTGAGTTGGGTTCTGCACTTACAGGGACTCCCATGAAGACTGAGAAGCAATGTTCTATCTTGTAGTCTGGAGAGTAGAATCAGTTAATTATAGGATTATTATCTTTTCCCAGCCGTATTTCCATCCCCTATGTCCAGAACAGATTTTGGCTTTGGAATTTTTTTCTCATTAATATTGCATTTCTATAAGTCTTATAACCAAAAGTGGATAATTCCCCCTATGGGCTTCACTCCTGTCCTTATTTCATAAAGTGTAACATTTCTATGTAGCTTACATTTTAAATTTTTTTGACATGCCGTGTGCATTTCATGTAGACACAGTATGACACTATTTATTTCACTGAGGTTTTAAAGAAATATTATCCTGTTTTCCCATGCATCATATTGGCTGAAAAGAATTGTTTTCTTTTCATAAGCAGACTAGGATACAGCTGGTTTTGATGTGAGATTGGACCCCACATCACTGAGCCAAGTTATTTTGCTTTGAAGTCTTGTAATTGCCGTTTGGTTTTGACTCGATGTATTTCTTATCTAAACAAACCAACAGTTAATACTTCATTGGGAGCATTCTACTGTTGTGGTATGTTTGGAGTAGCACTTTACTTATCAAGCTACTTATTTATTTTTCAAGTGGAAAGGTATATATTACATCTTTACCCTTATTTTAGAGTTCCCAGGATATAAGTATGAACCCTCAGGTTTTGCTTTTAAATTTATTTTTAATCTTAACAAGAGAAAGACGATGCGGACATTAAATGGGCCGGACATAGGCACATAGCAGCTTCAGATTGGCCAAGGCAACCCTGGAGCTTGAAAGAGTTTCAGATTTAGAAAAAAGGCTAGCTGTGGGTAAAGATTCTGAATGAAATTTTGGCACATAGCTGTGGGTTTTCTACACAGGCATTTATTAAGTACCTACTGTGTTCACAGGTTGGGGAGTTATGGCTCTGGAGAACATAGGCCCTGGAGCTTCTGGAACAGTCTTAATTTGATTTTTTTCAGGGCCAAACCACGTGTTTCGATTTTTGGTTCAACACATATGTTCACAACAGGGAAAGCGAGGAGAGCAGAAGGTGGAGGCGCGTCCTCTCAGCGCGGAGTCAGGATGCCTGTGTTTCTAAGCGGAGCCCAGCCCCTGCTCCACCTGGTGTGCAGGCAACGGCTCGGAAAGCTCACCGGCCGAGGGGAAAGTTAGGCACTGGCAGGGTTTTAGGGAACTTCCCTTCCGCCTGACTTCTGCCACCCTCTTCTTCTTACCCCTTCCCAGAAGAATGTAGCTTTTTTTCCCCAAAGCTCCAGTACAGGCCAAAGTAAGCCTCCTCTGGCATTTGAACTTCAGGGATATTTGCAGTCAGTGATTCTGGGATCAGGTAATGAGGTGTACACAGAGTAAAATATCTTCTTTGGTTTTTGCACAAGACTAGCTGTACAAACTTGCCTGATTGTAATAGCGCACTTAGATTATCTGCAACACCGAGTCTGGGCACGGTCTGGTTAATCTAATTTGAACAAAAATTGCAAACATCTTTTCAAAGAATGTACTTTCAACTTTCCCATCAGCACACTTCTGATACCACTTTTTTTTTTTTTTTTTTTTTTTTGAGACAGGGTCTCACTCTGTAGCCCAGACTGGTCCTGAACTTACTATGGAGACCAGGCTGGTCTTGGAGTCACATTGGCAATTCTCCTGCCTCCCTCCACCTCTCAAGTGCTGGGATTACAGGCATGTGCCACCGTACCCAGCTTTATATGGTCCTGGGGAATCAACTCAGGGCCTTGTGCTTGCTCGCCAGGTGCTTTGCCACTGCGCCATTCTTCTAGCCCCTGATACTCATCACTTCTTAAAAAAATAAAAAAACAAAACTTTCAAAACCTACCCCTGTAATTTGTTATAAACAGGGAGGAGTGCATTTTGAGTGCATTTTTACATTTACTCCTTCATGGAGTCTCCGCCGGAGGCGCTGAGGTGTAGGGCAATGTGCAATTACTTCTTTCTAGAGGCAAGAGGCTGAATGGGGAGATCAAGGGCCCTTGGTCTCTGCCTTCTCATGTATCACATGCTTACGGAGGGCAGCCTATGGGGCAGACAGGTGCCTTTCTTGCTCTGGGATTTCAGGTGGATCAGGCCAACTCAAAGAGCCCCAGCTTCTCATCCATGAAAGGACACAATAATATGGATTTCACGAACTCATTACCTCAAATGACAGAACATATATCAGTGTATCTAGGGCAGCTTCAAAGACAGCTCTCAAAGGTTGTTTTTCCCCTAATGAACGCCTTAAGATCTCTATGTCCCGCCGTTGGTACAACTTCCTGTCCCGCTCCCTGTTTGTGTGTCCCCTCCTGGCCTGTCTGAGGAAGTGCTTCTGCGTGGAAAAGCCTGCAAGCTGCCCATTGATTTATTTGTGTCTCCATTCAGCACATATTATGTAGCAGACATCAGGAACACAAAACAAATAAGACGGTCTGCTCCCGAGGGGCTCGTAGTCACAGCAGTTAGGCAAATTGCCCTCTTTGCAGAGACTTCACTCAGGATCTCATTTTTCTGACCTGCCGCTTGGAATTGGCTTTCATCAGGAATCTTTCTGAGCTCACTGGCCAACTCCAGAAGACAACTTTAAAAAAAGGTTCCCAGTTGCTCTTTATTTACATTAACTTTGATCTAACTTGATGATCTTTGCTTGTTATCTTCAAACAATTACTGCCTAGGGGAATTAAAGTCCGTACATTTTAGGAAGAGATTCAAGCATCCTCTGGAGCCTCTACTGTCTCATGATGTCTCTTCAGTATTTCTGCTTGGCATTCTCTTGACTAATACGACCTGGCACTTAGGCGGCCCCTGCGATGAACTTAAGTGGTTGATAGTTTTCAGAGGGCAACAGTACTTGGCTGCTGTGGTAATCAATATTGGAATAAAAGAACCCACACATTTACAGAATCACGTTGCCATTTGTTATCTAGATGGACTGGTTTTTATTGAGTGGGCCCTTCCTCTTGTGATTGCTGGGGATATGTGTGACAGGGTTTAAAGCACAGGCTTTGGAGTTACACAAATATGAGTTGTGATCTCACGGGGGCCACTTGTGCTGTGAGCAGCACGTTCAGTGTTAGTGTGACTGGGCACATCCTCCGAGCTCACAGGCAGTACACAGCTCCCTGCCATGGGGTAAGAATTAAGAAGGACAATGCATGTGAAATGCCTGGACAGGAGACCTCCCAAGGGGTGACTGTCCCATTAAGGCAGGTGTGGGATCCCAGGAGGATGGAATTTGGGGTGAATGGCTTTGCCTTTGGAGATTAGCATTCTCATTATTGTCACATAAATCAAGGGAACAGTCTTTGAGGGTTTAGAGCCTTTGCTCTTTGTGGGGGGGCACGGCCTCCTCCAGCTGTAGGTTTTAATCTCTAGGTCCCCTGGAGGGGTTCCTGAGGAGTCCTCCATTAACAGGCTCCAGCAGTCAACCTTCCCTGGGGATGAACAGAAGTCTGGGGTCCACTGTGGCTCCCTGTGCCCTACCCCCACAGTTTTTTAAGCTTTAGTTTAGGGATGAGGGCACCCAGGCCCACAGATGGGAGCTGTTTCATCTTAGCTGGGTCAGAGGTTAATGGTGATAAGCAGTGTCTTCTTACCAGGAGGCCTCTGGAAAGCTGAGCATGTTGTTGGAGTTGAATCAGGATCTTAAAGATTTAACAGACTGATATTCTCCTACCTTGGGGAGAGAGTGAGGCCCTGGGAGAGAAAGCTGCAGTCTGCCAGGCTGGGGTGAGGGGGCGGCTGAGGGACCATGTCAGTCACTGAATGAATGGCTCGGGGTGAGACAGGATAATTGCCCACTGGGCAGATCAGAAGTCTGGGATCAGTGTATTCACTGTGCTAAATTGGCAGCTTCTGCACAGCTCTATGTTGAAATAAGGCAGCCCTCTGTGTCTCATGCAGCGGTACCAGAGTAGACTCCTTTGCACAGGCTGCCATGGGGGGAGCTCATGCGTGGCGGAGCCGCCCCATCACCCGTGACCTCTTCCCTGGAACCATAGCTCGGGGTCCGATTCCGAGCTCCCTCTGGTCAGGGTCTGTTCTCGCATGACCTGCATGTCTACGAAGCACAGATGTTTAGACCTAGGGCTTGTCTTCTGGGTGGAAGCAATCTCCATAGGTCAGTCCAGATGGCTAAAGAGGGGAAGGATTGTCCCTGAAGGCCCTATAGACTTTCACATCCCTAGAAGGCCTTCCTTAGTCACACCACATAAAAATGTTTTTTTTTTCCTCTGTATTCCTAGAGCCCTTGATGTCATTCCCTGCCTGTGGCTTTAATCACTGGTTGGCCTGCCTGCCAATCTTCTCAGCTCTTACCTATTGTCCTAAAAGGGGCTGAAACAGCCTCCTTTCCTCTCTTTCTCCTTCCCTTCCTTTTATGTGTCAGGTACTTTCCAGATGCTGAAAACAACTATGAACAAAACAAGCGCCATCCCTGCCCCCGCAGAGTTGACATTGTGGGGGGACGGACTCACTCTCCCACTCACTGGACCACACTCTCGGGGAAGCAGGAGCCATCTCATACTTCTTGCCTTTCTTGTATCTCTTCAGCAGCTGTGTCTTGCCTGTAAAGGGGGCTGAGATGCGCATGGAGTGAACAGAGGCTTCTTGGTATATATGTAGAGGTTGCCAACTCTGAAGCTCGTGGTACCCGCCCAGCAGAGAGGTGAAGCGTCTAGGTGCCTGACTCTCTGGGTATGGAGATGGCTTTGGCAACCTGAGTGCATGGGCCCCGGATGGTAGTTTCTTCCTTCACCTCAGTTGGAGGTGGCCCTGTCCTGACAAATCTTCGTAATTTTGAAGAGAAACTAAAAGAATTTGTTATTTCAATGTGAAATCTCATTTTTAGATACTGGGATGTAACTCAATTAGAAGACCTATGAAAGCCCATCTGGGGGCCAGATGAAGAGCACGAGCTGCATGGAAGAATATCCTTGTTGGCAGAGATTTACTGCCTTGCGGTGCTTGTGAAGGGTGGAATTCCATATCCCAGGTCATCTTACCAAAAAATGTGCTCATTCACAGATTTCTTCTTGTCCAGTGCCCTGGAGCCAGACAGTAGCCTCCTGCCTCCTGCCCAGGGGACAGCTGTATCACCTGCGTGTCCTGTTGCCTCATCCACATTCTCTACAAAACAGTCATATTTAGCTGAGGGGTAAATAAATTTCTAGAAGGAAATAAAGTATCATGGAGACAAACTTTAGCACAACAATGTTGGATCGTGGATTCTGTACTTGTTTAGTGGAGAGAGAGACCTGGATTTGAACCTTGGCATCTCCAGCTACTGGATCTATTACTTCACTTTTCTGGCCTCAATTTCATTATTTGTCAATGGTCATAATACCTGTCTCAGAGAGGTGATAGGAATTACATTCTATGTTAAGGTTATAAATTATGTAGAAAAGGAGTAAAGATGAAAACGTATGTAATCTCCTTATTTGGTATTCAGGGAAGCTCAGGGGAGGCACTCAGCCCTCGAGGGTCATGACCTAGATAGAGCTGGCCATGGGTTTATCTTGCCATTTGAGTGACAGTGGTGGGGTGGTGGGGATTAAGGAGGGTTTGAAGAACTGGGGTAGAGGCAGCCCTGGGAGATAAATTGCAAGTCACTCAGAGTTTCAGCTTGGTTTGTGTCTAGTGATGGTTTTGAATGTTATCAATATTTTCAGTTGTAATCAGCAATTGGAATACTGCTGTTACCGTGGAGGTAAAAAAAGGAACGTTCTCTTCATTTTTTGTTCGTCATGATCAGCTTCTTATTTCAGACAGCCTGCATAGTTCACAGGGAATGACAAAGAAACTTCTGGGGTTTGGTATGTGGGGAAAGTTGGGCGAGTGTCTTTGGGTGCATAGTGAACTCTGAGGAGACTATGGAACACTTCGTGTAAGCAGTGGAGCAAAGATTCAGTACTTGAGAGACACACCAGGTGGGCAATGCTGTGTTCCATCTAGAGTTAGACTGGTGTGTATGTGCATGTGTGTGCACATGTGTGTATGCATGTGTGTGTGCAAGCATGTGTGCATACATATTCTGATTTTCTGAGATGCTAATGAACCTCTGTTCCATACAGAACGGAGGCTAGTCACTCTTTCTTTGTCTCAGCACTCCAGACTTAAAGTCAAATGTAGAAACTTTCATTTCTGATGATCCCTTGACTCAAGTGGCCATTGGTTTCTCCATGGCAAACTGCAGATACTACCACCTTTCCCAAAGGCTCTAGTAACAGGGCCTTTGTCATGCAGACAATCATTGGGTGACTCTGGGGAGGAGTGTGCGGTTGCTGCTTGAGAAGGTAGGTGACTGAGACAGGACAAAAAGGCTTAGCCTTTATATCTGCAAGAACTCTAGTTGTGCTGGGTGGCCTGGGCCTGTAATCCCAGCACTCTGGGAGGATGAGGCAGTAGGAAAGCCTTGGACTCAACCCCCAGTACCACCACCCTCCCACCCCCAACCAACCAATCAATCAAACAGAAAACAGAACACAATAACAAAAAGCAAACCCCCAAACGTTGTATATTTAGGAGTAGTTCAAAGCCAGGACTGAGCCCAGTAAGGCATAGTAATGCATTACAATGTTATTTTAATAAATAGAAGAAAGCTTTTTCATTCTTGTCCTGAGCTCTAGCCCTAAATCTTCTCTTGAGAAGGCCTAGAAATAACATCCCCCGGACTGGGAACTAAGAGAAATGGAAAGTAGGACTGGCTGATGGGATATACATCCAATCATCTGAAGAGAAAACTCCCAGCCCTGTAGCTCTCCGGAGCGTCTTGGGCAGTTTCTCCCCAGGAGGAAGTAGCGCCGTGACCAACGGTATACTGATCTTCATCCCTGGAGTTCCCAGGGCCGCCAGCGGCTGGGAAGAGAAAATGCAGCAGTTGTGCTGTGGGAGCCTCCTGGGTCTCCTAGTGGTGACTTCCTCCTATAAATCAGCCCCAGACAGCTGCATCCACTCGCACCACAGGCTAGAAAAATAGACCCTGTTACTAGACAGCAACAGAGGCTCCACAAACATGGTGGGATCAGAGGGCAGGGGCCTTAGCCTAGGCTCTAGCCAAACAGACCCCACAGTCCCGCAGATCCGTATGTTTATTTTCACAGTGGCATTGCCCGTCTGCACCATGCGGAGGAGGGAGAGTCCCCTGCCCCCCTCTGCTCTGCATATGGACGTCACTTACTGCTCCCACCGGAAAGGCCGCTGACCTGCTGGCTAATTTATTTATTTTAGTTGCACACGGGCCGTCTGCTATGTCTAAGCTTCGAAGCTAATAGGGAAGTCACCCAGTCGAGCACAGGGTCTTCAATAATTGGTATTTATTTGGTCCAGTGAATATCAGATTGAGCAAGAAAGAAACCTTGTGGAGACATTCCCAGCCCCAGTCCTCCCCAGCTCCTCCCAGGCCACTTCTGGCTTGAACCTCCTTTCAGTCTTCACTGTCCCCTCAGAGAAAGGCACTTACGGAAGCTAGGATCTCTTCTCCCTTTCACTAGAATCGCACTCTTCCAAAATGACTTTCCCCATCATTCTATTATGGGCATTTCAAAACATATGTTGAAGTAGAAAGTTTCTTTCTTCCTTCCTTCCATCCTTTCTTTCTTTCGTTCATTTTCATTTTTTTAGCAAACACCTGTAAGCCTATTACCTACATACTTCTATTAACATATTCTTATGCTTGCTTTAAAGCATATCCACCTCCTCATTTTTGACACATTTCAGAATAAATTGCAGACATCTGAATGTATTCCCTCATGAAGAGACCTCAGAAACTAGGCTTAAATATCTGTTTGTGAGGGGTTTTTTTTTGTTTGCTTTTTCAGATGCAAAACTTACACAGGATTAAATGCTGAGTCTTCAACGTGTGCTCTCTGAGTTACAAATGCGTACAGTGTTCTGTGGAACCCAAATCCTAGTATGATCTAAAACACTGACATCACCTAGAGATTTCCCCCATATCTCTGCCTAATTAATATTCATCATTACTATGTTAGAAACAGCTTCTGTTCTGATTGTTTTCCATCATAGATAAGGTTTGCTGTTCTGGAACTCCCTATAAATAGAATCATACACTATGTTCTCCTTGGATAAGCGCTCTCTCACCCGCATAATGATTTTGAAGCCTGTTCATGTTGTTGCCTGTATCAAGAGTTTGTTCCTTTTTATTGCCAAATAATATTCTTTTAAAAAATTTCTGGATTGCATTGATATGTATATGTGATACATAATGTTTACACTGAACTATTTTGTGCCCATGTGTGTCAAAATTATAAACTTTTCCTCTTTCCTTTTTTGACCCTCCCATACCTATCCCTGTCCCATTAGAGTCCCCCTTCTTCCCCCCGTTAGTTCTATGAAATGACTCTTCTGGATTTCTCATATTGGAGAAACCATGTGATATTTAACCTTCTGAGTCTGACTCACTTCACTGAGCATGATGGTCTCAAGTTGCAACCACTTACCTACCAAAGCCTCAGAACTATCTGTTTTTATAGTCTAGTAGTGCTCCATTGTGTACATAGACCACAATTCTTGCATCCATTGCTCTGTTAATGGGTATTTTGATGGCTTTCACAGTTTAGCTTTTGTTAGTTGTGCTGCTATGAACATGGGTCTTCCATGTATTGCTGTTACATGATGTTTTTAACTGTATTAGAAAGATTCCCAAAAGAGGTATCACTGGATCTAAAGGAATATTTATTTTCAGTCTTATGAGGTGTTTTCATCTTGTCCTCCATAGTGGGTTGTACCAGTTCACATTCCCACCAGCAGTGTAAGAGGGTTCTTCTTCTCCACAGCCTCGCCAGCATTGATTGCTGTTTGAGTTCTTGTTGTGTACCAGTCTCTCTGGGGTAAGATGATACCTTAGTGAAGTTCTGGCCCATAAGTCAATAACAAATACTTGAAAGCTGTGCCCTGGGCAACCCCAGTCTCAACAAGTTGACGTAATCTTTCCAGATCAAAGTCAAGCATCTTCCCCTTCCATTCAGGCCCTACTTTCCAATAACACACGGTTCCAAAGCCACCCCGCTACACGCAAATGCATGAGGCTTTGGGGGGACATTCTAGATCCAAACCATAGCATTCTCCATGCCCCCCCGCAAAACTAATTTCCACCATCTTAAAGCAAAATGCATTCAGTCCTTCTGTAAGAGTTGCCAAAGTCTTAACAGTTCCAGCGCTGCTATAAAGACAGTCCAAGTCCAAAGTGTCCTCTGACACTCAAGGCAAACTCTTAGCTGTGAGCTCCAGTGAAAACCAGAGAGTTGAGTACTCTCAACATACAATTCCACAGGGTAAATATTCCCATTCCAAAATGGAGGAAAAGGAAGATAGAAAGCAACTAGACCAAAACAAGTTCTAAACCCTGCAGGCCTAGGATTAAATCCTTTAGCTACATGTCCAGCACTTAGGGTAAAATATGGCAAGATGTGAGTTCCAAAGAGTTTGAGTAGCCCCACCTCTACAGTACTGCCTCCAATTACAGCCTTCAGCTTCTATCCTTTGGGCTGACTCTGTTCATAATCTGTGGTTTTCCTTAGCTGACAATCCATGTTTTTTGCATGTCAAAATTTCTGGGAAATCTTCTTCACCTTAGGCTTCCTTATAACGTTATGCACTGCCCTCCCAGGGGCACACTTCTTGGCCTCCAAGGCTGTCTCAGGTGTCCCTCAAAAGCCTCATGTACCTATGAATATTGTGTAATATTGGGAGGTGGGTCCTGGCTGGAAGGGGCAGGTGCTTGGGGCTTAACCTGGAGGGGCATATGCTGATTCTGCCTTTTCTCCCAGACTTGCCTCTGTTCGCCATGCTGTAAGGATCTCTGTCTCCAGAACTTGGCTTTAGTTTTGGCTCTACCATGTGATTCCACCATTTTTTGGCCATCCATCCATGACTAGATGGAGACCTTCTGAAACTGAAAGCTACTATAAATCTTTCCTCCCTAAAGTTATGGATGTTGGGTATTGAGTAACAGTGACCAAAAAGTAAGACAAAGGCCTTGCTCTGAAATCTGAGCAGAAGCTTCTACAACCCAATTGTTGCACTTTGTGTGACACCAAGTTCTGCCCATGGCTGGAGCAGTAGTCTGGCTACTGCTGCCTTGGCTGTCCTCTATATAGGTCCTTTTCTTACTCTTTTTTTGCACTTTCTCTGTTTCAAATTCTAGTTTCTCAGCTTCAAGTCTCATATGTACACAGATGTAACTCCATAGCTTTGATCTATCCTGAGAGACACCTCATCAGAGTCATTTTCCAAAAGCACAAGTATGATTATTGTGTCTGTCATCTTTTTATTGCTGTGACAAAATATCTGAGATAACCACTTTATAAGAAGGAAAAGTTTACTTGACTCATAGTTTCAGTCCACGGTCATCTACTTGGCTCTGTCACTTTGGGTCTGCATGCATTAATGCATTATGGCAGAAACTTGGAATAGAGGACTTATGTCCACTTTGTACTGGCAGGGAAGCAAGGTGAGAGAGAAGACGGAACTGAGGTTCCAATATCCCCTTCAAGGGCACACCTCAGTGACCTAAATTGCTTCCCTAGATCCCGCTTGCTAAATGTTTCCACCACCCCAATGTTGAAACCCCGCAGGTTTCAACAAATGAGCCTTTTAGGGGTACTTCAGGTCATCTGTAACAGTAATAGTTATTTAACCATGCCCATTACTTGTTAAGGAAAGCCCACTATAGCAAACATTTTTTTAATGCCCACTCGGAGCCCCTTACTTTTTAAAGCACTGCGTATGCCTTGTAATCTCTTTAATTTCCAAAGCAATGAGCGAGACTATAGCTTTATACTCATTTTTGAGAGAGGCAACCGGGGCTTAGAGAGAGTAGGCAGCCACCTGCAGTCACATGGCTGGTAAGGGGTGGAACTGACACTCTTAAGGCAGGCTGCCTGACATCAGAATCTAAGCTTCCAAATTTTATACTGTTCCTTAGTCATGTAACACCACTGTGCTCCCTAGCTTCAGTCCTGACACTTCGCATCTCTCCCTTACCTCACTCTGTGCCTTTGCCACGCTGACAGATTTACTGTAACTTGAAACAAGCCAGGCTCCTTCATAGCTCCTTGACCTGGCAAATGCTGTTGTGTCTGCCATGAATATTTGATCCTCTCCCCACTTTTTCCATCAGTTGAACTCACCCCTCTGGAATGAGGCCAAGTGTCACTGCCCCATGGAAGCTTCTAAATCTAGTGCTCTTCCTTACTCCTTTCTCGGTTTCTTTAGAGCCCTTTGTCTTGGTGCTGTTTTGGTTTCACTGTGTGGGTCTCTTGAGACAGGACTGTGTCTTACTCATCTTGTACAGTTACCAAGAGCTCAGAGAATCATGGTGACTCAGCCTTCTAGGTGGCGTTTCCTGGAAAACAGCCAGTGAGCACACTTCCTGGGAGGAGGTAAGGCAGGCGCAGAATTGGGCAAAGAGAGAAGTTGACCTGAAGTTGACGTACTTTAGGAGCCGCCATGGAACGGCGGGGAATTCTGGAGATGAGACTGATCTGTGAACTTGTTCTTCACTGAGGAGAGGAGCCAGACCCGCGTCCTTCAGGGTCTACCAGTCACTAATGTAGGCTGCCCCAAGGAAGAAACAATCTTTGGTGGTTCAAGAGCAATTCTGGGAGAAGACCTAAACTTTGAGCTTGCATTTCTCCAAACACTTTGGACACCTTAGAAAATGATATTAAGTGCTTTGTTCTGAAGGGGAACTGAGAAGTACCCCACTGCCGGCCCTGAACTCAACAAGTACATATATAAATTCATAAGGCCTGGAGGTATAGCATGGTGGCAGAGAATTTGCCCTGTGGACTTTACTCATGTGTGAAGCCCTGGGATTGACTGTTCGAAGCCCTGAGGTTGATTCTCACCAAACACACACCCACACCGACCCACGCCCACACACGCTCTCCATGAAGGGAGTCTTAGCAACCACGTACAGATAGTATAGCTTACACTTCATAAAGTCGTATCTTCAAAAAATAGAAGCAAAATTTCAGAAAACTTGTAGATAGATTGAGTACTAATGGATTACATTTGTATTTAGACAGGCATTGGCTTTTACCAGGATAGACGATTTCTTCACACACTGAACAAAGCACATCCACAGCTGTGGCATTCCTGGAGAAGGAAAGGTGTGTGTCTCTAAGCAGAAGGTGGCTTTTAATTTGCTTTGTAGTCTGAGAGGCATGCTAAGTGATAACAAATGTGTGACAAGTGTAGTTATGAGCCATTACTGAAATCTGAGACTATGACCGAGATTTCAGTGCATTCTTCTTTATTTTTCGTACGAAGGTCTCCCAGGATGAAACGGGGCTTCTTCCAAGATTTTCCTGCTGTTTTTCTTTCTCAAATAGCACCAGGGCCTAAAGGTCCCCATGGATTCTGAGCATTAGTCTCAGCATTAACCCATAGAAGTTGGAAAGCAGCAGCTTCCTTTCTCCTATTATATTTTTCTGATCAGATTCTACAATCCGCTTTGGTCAGTTTATATCCTCCTTTAAGTTGTAATGACTCACATCCTAGTGACCCTCTCCCAGAAGGAGGCAGTGATATCCCAATGGGTGAAGACTTTGGCCCTGAAAGCCATGGGTCCTTTGACCTCTGAGTGGCCCTGGGGAGTCGGAGCCCCCTCTGGAGAGGCTCAACGTGACAGAGCCTGTTCATGGCTTCTATCCATTGGTGAAGCACTTCAGATGGTGGTCTTTTAGAGCATGTTACCAGATTGTTTACTGACTTGTATAAACACATACACCATTTCACTCTCTGAGCTTAACAGGTGCTTCCCAGGCTGCCAGCTGCAAAATAGAGTCTCCAAAATAATAACAAAATGGCATTTTTTTCAGGCTCAACTCTCTTTACATAGAATTTTAACATCTGTAAATTCTTTCTTGGGATAGAGGCAGAGGAAACTGGGAAGAGGTATTCTGGGACATTTTGAAAACTGCTCTTTCTCCACATTCTACACAGTAATGTGACTTTCTATTAAAAACACCACTGATAGAGCATTCTAATCCTGACAGCACTGTCATGCCCTTCCATGTCTTTTTTTGTCTTGATGAGTCCTCATACTTTATGTCCCTCACCTCATGCATTTACTCAACACTTAAATTGCAAGCCTGGGAAGCGGACTGTGTGGACAGCTGAAGAAACAGTGCTGTGGGCCATGAGAGGACTTGGAATTTACCCTGACACAGGAAACATTGAACAGAGAAATGACATGATTTGACTTATAATTTAACAAAATCACTGATTGCTCTGTGGAGAACAGACTGTAGGGGACAGGGGATGGGATAGAAGAAGGGAGCTTTGCCTTTGACAATCGCGGGAAGCCACTGTGATTGTCAAGGGTAAAGGTGATGAAGGCTTGTAATAGTGGGTGCGACAAGTAGTCAAACATTGAACCTGTTTAGAAGGAAAATTTAACAGAATTGGGTAATGGGTTGGTTGGATGTAAGTATGAGAGAAAGAGGTGACTTCGATGATTTTTGCTTAGCAGCTGGAAAAGTCATTTGCTGACTTAGAGATGACTGAAAGAGGATTGGATCTGAGTGGAAAAACAAGAGTTTCAGTTAGACAGACAAGGTGTTATGAAGTTGAAGTGATTGGAAATAGAGGCTTGGAATTGAGGAAGATGTTGAGATTGGAGAGATAAGTTTTGGAGCCACCAGATCTAGACAAGATGTGAAGCCAGGGTATGAAATGAAATCACCCAGAGAGTGAATGTAGCAGAGATGGTGGTCAGGTCCCATAGGGTGACTACTAAAATCTTCCTGGCAATATGCTGAAGAACATGTGTCAAGAAGAAAGTATCCATTAGGCCAAATTCTCCTGATGAGTTAGGTTAGAAGGAAACTTAGAAATGAGCATCTATTTTGGCAACAGCAGGTCTTTAGAGACCTTGTCATAAGAAATCTCGGTGTGTGGGTTTAACAGCCAATCTGAGCTGAGTTCAAGAAAAAATTAAAATACAAGTGAAATAGCAAGAACATTAAGGTCTTTGTGGTAGTTTTGCTGTAAAAAGAAAAGAATGATGTAGCTATAGGGGAGATTTGGGGTCAAGAGTAGCTCTTTTTAGACAAAGGTGTAAAGACTAGACTTTCAGGGATCATTTCTATAGTTTGTTACTAGAAAGAGGTGTGAGACAAACCGAGTAAACAGTGTGATAGTGGAAATGACCCAGCAGAGCAGAAAAAAAATGATGAAGTTAAAGGGAGATAATGGAACTTTAGGATTTGGGAGCTGTGCTCTCGAGCAGATGTGAGGGAGCAGGATCCTGTGCACAGCAGAAGGTTGGACTCTTGTCAGAGTGTGAGTGTTTTACTTATTTCAAGGGAGAAAGGCAGTGTAAGGCCTCATGTAGATAAGAGAATTGGACAAGTGCTGAAATATGTGCTTTTCTTTTTTGAGACAGGATCTAATTCTGTAGTCCTGATTGGTTCTGAACTCGCTATATAGCCCAGGCTGGCCTTGAACTCACAAAAATCCTCTTGTCCCAGGCTTCTGAGTGCTGAGATCACAGGAATGTGCCAGCATGCCCTGCTAATTTTTTTCAATGTGGTACTGAGAGATCAAACCCAGGACCTCGTGTGTGCTAGGCAAGTGCTATAACCACCGAGAGAGGGCCCCCAACCCCGAGTCTTCTCTTTGACTGCTGTTATTTCCTTTGTGAACTGAGAAGAAAGGTCAGAGGCTAAAGGTGAGTATGGGAGTGCAAGGATTTGAAAAAGAAGAAAGAAGGAATAAAAGATTTTCAGAAGAGTGACAGTATAAATCAAAAATGAAATGTGTTGCAATTTGCCTTGGAGCCTGGTCTCACTTGAGAATTTAAAAAAAAGAATTGCCAGCAATGTGTACTTTCCCCCAACCACGTTCACCTTCCGAAGTAGGCAGAAGAGCGAGTGAATCGTTGGAATTTTGCACATGGATCAGGAGACCAGCTGCCCATGAACTTCCTGTGCAAAATGAGTGGGACAATATGTCTCACTGCTGGTTGTGGTTTGTGTGCACTAAGTCAGAAAACACATCCCCTTGAGGTCTCTGGAATTTATCCAGAATGAATGGGGCATACATTTCAGTGTAATTTTAGCCCAAAATCCCTCCCTTGTGCCACCAAATATTGTACTTCTGCTATGGGCATGTGTCTATCCTTTAGTTCAATCTCAGCTCAGGTGATATGAATCCAGAGAGTCTGATGATAGAGCTCCTCATTCTGCAGCCCCTTCCTTCTGTGCCCATCCTCTGTACACCTGGTCATCTTGTTGCCCCAGTTTGGCTGACATTTTGGTTCCTAAGTAGCGGGAATCCTTTGATGGTGCCTGGAACATTCCTTAGCTCTATATGCACCGGGGCCTGAATACCAAGACCTCATCATCAAATTGCCCCAATTATTTTGTGTTCTTAGCATTTGTATGTCCTACAGTTTCTAGAAAACCTGAAAAATAAATAGTATATTTGTTTAAGTTATGACACTAGCTATTTACTCTTGCATTTATATAGTGATAGACTCAAGGATGACAAAGACAGAGACAAAGACAGAAGGCCTTTTGTTTTGTTTTGTTTTGAAAATGTTTTGAAAATCTTTATTCCCAGTAATATTTTTGTGTTTTAAGTAGCATTGATGGCCTTATTTTAATGAACTGAAAGTTATGGATTCCTTGTGTAAAAATGACCCTCCTGCTATTCTAAGGCTCTACACAATTCTCCCTTAAATGAACTAGAATTTTCCATTAAACAGTGATGGATTTACAAAAAAATTTATCATTTTTGTTCATAAGTTCTGACACATAGCATTCAGTAGGCAATAATGTAAAATCGGAATCATAGAAAACTAGCCTTCTGTTATTGCCCCGGGGTTACAAATCCCGAATCATAAAACTGTCGTGGTGATTTTTCCAGTTGTCCTTAAAGTTCCTCTTACTATGTGCCCAAAGCAGTTAAAATCTTATGTGCATGTTTTATTCTACAGCTTGGAATTATCCATTTTTTGTTATCACATCAGATGTTTCTTGTGTTTGTGCCGTGCGAGCTGTCTCTTCTACAACCCAGCCCTCTTCCAAGTGTCAGAAACAGGGCCAAGCTGGCTGAGACCAGCGCCGCTCTGCCCTGTGTGTCTCGCTTCTGTTGCCCAACCCCGGCCCGGAAGCTCTCGTTGCTAAGCCTCCATCCTTAGCGCGACCGTCATTTCTGTGACTTGATTCGGTTGAAATAATAAGATAGATGCAGCTACCGGAGCTGAGACCAGACGAGCGATGGGAAAGGGAGCAGGTGGAGTGCTGCACGATGCCAGAGCGAGCTGGTCCCAGAGGCAGTGAGGGCAGGAGGCTCCTAGAGGAGCTGCCCTTGATCCCGGAGCCCCAGCCTCTGCCTCAGAGCACAGTGCAGCTCTGTTTCTGGCAAGGCTTTAGAACTAGGAAAACAATTATTTTCAGAGGTCAGAGAGGAAGGGCTTCTCTGGAAAAAGGCACTCCCGAGCACTTGTTACCCACACTCCCATTGGCACTATGCGGGGCAAACTCACTACCTGAATAGTCATAACTGAGAGGGAATTATTAGAAGACCGTGATCTGTTTAACCAAGCAGATGTTGTCAACTCCTGAGTTCACTTCCTTTGCCTCCTGTTATCAGTCCTGAAGGTGCAGAGCTTTCATGGTTTGGAATAAAAGACTGTCCGTGCATGTGTGGGCATAGGAATTGTGGGGACAGAGCAGGCAAGTACAGATGGAGATGAGGAGAAAGGAAGGGCCAGAGGGGCCCAGTCCCCACACAGATGTTTTTGGTGGCTTACCACTGTACCACAGCTGAGTTCTTAGACTGGCCCAGCTCTTTCCTGCTTGGGGTCCTCACAAATGCTCTTTTTAGCAACAGATCCTTCTCATAATGCCTACTGCACTTGTAATACCAGCTGATGCTTATCAAGTGCTTACCACGCACCAGACACCAGGTTAAATGCTCTATACAATGATTTCATTTAACGTTACAGTTGTGAGATAGAAATTAGTACTCCTGGTTCACAGAGGAAGAAAAAGGCACAGAAAGGTCAAGAAACCTTTTAATGTTTCACAGCTACTGAGCAGCTAGGTCAGGAATGAATTCTAAGTCTGTTGGATTTCAGGAGCTTTGCTACTTTGTCTTTCTATAAATTTTTTTTTTAAATCTTGTGTTATTCCACTAGATTTAAGTTCTGTGGGGGCAAGGGCTAAATCTCATGCGCACATTTCACCAGACAACTAGCACAATAGAGTCATGCAGTAAAGAGTTATGAAAATGATGCACAAAACAGAGGTAATGTAATTATTGGCTCTAGGTGAACATGCTGATATTTTGATATGATTCACGTTCTCAGAGAACACAATCCTCCGCCCCGATGGTGCCTCCACCAGACATTTTGAGCAGTAATTTGGAGGAAAGATGCCTCTTCTCTGAGATCCACACCTACATTTCCAACTACCGACCTGACATGACCGTTTGATGCCAGATGCGTTTCCCCAACTTAGTGTATGTTAACAGTTCCTTCCTCATTCTTCTCAATGTCCTTGCCAACCATCCAGTTGCAAAGCTGCAGAAGAGGAGAGACATTCTTAACGCCTTGCTTTCCTTTGTTTCTCCTCTCAAATCCAATGAATTGCAAATCTTAATGTTCAGCCTCCGACACGTGTCTACACTGTGCTCATCTTTAAACTGTGCATAGCTTCACTTCCTGAATCCAAGACGGCATCATTTTCCCTTTGGATCCTTGTGATAACTTTTCTTGTCTATAAAATACAGTCTTGGACATGGCTTCTGAATATTTGTGGAGTCTTGCTGGCTCATGTTTTTCTATAATAGGCAACAGATACCTTGTCAGTAAAGCATCACTAGATACGGCTACACGGTCCAGGAGGTAAGGCTGGTTCCTCTGAGTGTACTTGAAGAAAGTGTAGGTAGGACTTAGTGATCAGAGAATCCTTGGCTTCATTACGGAAGGCCGCTAACTCATCCCCAGGTTGTGAGTTCTCTACGGATGCTGCTTTTCTCTTCTTCCTGCCATCTCTGTGCTTCACCTCTTGGTGGACATCTTGGGAGTCAGAGGCTGACAGAATGGCCTTTCCCACTTTTCTCCCAGTCTTCCTCTCAGAACCTTTCCCAAGGCTCACAGGCAGACAAGCTCAGGATTCCTAGCCTCACAAAGAGCTCCTAACAGAATAGGGAGGTATCTGGCAATATCAGCCTCAGTCTTTCTCAAATTCCCACATATTCATAAAAGCAGACTAGTAGGTCAGATGTCTCTGTTAGAGCACACTAAGGACTCAGAGGCTTAGGACAGGTGCGTGGACTAGGCGGGGAAATATGCTTATCCTTCTTATTTTTGGACATGTCCCAAGCAGAAGACTAGAAACAACTTTGGTCTCAGGAAGAGTATATAATTTTCTAGAAAGGAGCAAGTACTCTACCAGCTCTCAACAAACACTGTTGTATCCAAACCACTAGTCCCACCGACAAAAATTCTTTGTTTCACTTCCCTGTGCATTTATAATATGCAGACCCTTTTGGAACCATGGTAAAACCCACATGCAGAGGGTGAAGAAGTGATGTTTTCTATATGAGATAGAGAGCACAGAGACCAAAACCTAGGAGGTGGTGGACAAGAGAAGGGCTTGTGCACACAAGGAGAACAGGAAGCAGAGGAGTGAGGGGGCAGTGGGAGAACAGGCGGAAAACAAACCTGCGTGTTTCGCACTTCCTAAAAATGGTGGCCTAGGGAGAGAAACTTCTTGATTTGGATCGAGTGCAACTTTTTGAAGACCAGGATCACGGTTTGACCATTTTATGTCCTTGCCACCACCCCCAGTGCCTGATGCAAGCTTACTAATCATTGTTGCACTTATGCAAAGCCTCAAAATAATTGCCACAGACTCCATGTGAAAGATTCTAGGCACATCTCCATGCTGGCCCACCATCTGGGCTCCCGGGAGGATGGAAAATAATTTTTATATTAGGGTGGCTCCAAGATTATTCTGAACTGGCATGGAGATGATTATCAAAGGGAGAAATTTTGCAGTCTGCCTCTCAGGGGTTTCTTTGAAGAAGGTGTTTATAACACATTCTGCTGACTGCTTCTATAAATCCTAGGAGCGGTGGTAATTTTTCATCGAAAAATAAGAAGTGAAAATGAAACCGTTTGGCTGTGAGAACATCCTTGCATTTCTACTGGTTGCTTTTAATTGTAATTTGGCTGTGAATAATTTTTACCATTAGCATCAGGGTAGGAAGAAAAACACACCCTGATGTTTTAGAACAGAAAAGTGTCTCAAACATCCTGAAGTTCAGAGGGCTAAGGGAATTCTCTGAAACAAGCCCGGCTACTTCTCTAGAGAACACAGGAAGCTTTTCATTCCCCAAGAACATTGACCTTGACTCTCTCTTGGTCTTTGTAGCACAAATACTAGATTTACAGAGGCATTTGGAGGGTCGTTAATTAGAAGCTTCGTGTTTCTTATGGCTGGGGAGCCGATACTCGGGTGCAAAGGTTGGAAGTTTTGGATGAGGCTGGCTTTCAAACATTGTCTTTCCCCATTGTTTTTTAATAATTAAAACAAAGCCAAAAACAAATGTTGAAGAAATGAGGCAATAAACACAATGAATTAGAATAATAATAGCTAATATTTATTAAGTGCTTACTAGGAGCCAAGAGCTATTTTATGCACATAAGTTATTTCATCTACACAGTGATTTTATGTTCAGAGATGAGGAAATGTAGAAACCAAAGTGAAATAAATTGACCAAGGTCACCTGGCATACCCATGCTACTCTGACGCCGAAGCTGAGCTCCCAGCCAGGCTATCCTGCTTATAATCAATGCCAAACTAAATGAAAAGGTGGGGAAACTAGGTTTTATAATTTGTGCTGAGCTCTGGAATCTAGGTCCTTGACAAGCTAACTAAGCTAGAAAAAAAAACCTCAAAACATGAAACAGAAGGGTCCACCCTGTGTCTTCCACTGGCCCAGGGCCAGGCTAATGGAGCCAGTTGTAAGGCAGCTTTTTCCCTTTCCATGGCCAGATCTGTTTTAGATCGAATCTTCCAGCTGGTCCTGATTTACAGAATGGTGCTCAGTTTTCCAAACAAGCCGTGCGCTGGCATCTCAAAATTCCACTCCAGCTAAGGCTGGTTTGCTGTGCCACAATTCCCAGGGCTGAAGTATGAGTTTCTCTCTCTTCATCTTTTTCTTTTCCTCCAAAAGTGGAGTACAGCAATTCACTCTTACTGTTGCATGTTGTAATATTTTCATATGCAATTTTCTCCTTCAGTTCATTGCTCCCTACAAAGGAGTTTGTGGGCATGATTACTGTATTATGTTTATAATTGAAAGCAGCTGACTTTATGGATTTTTACATTTTACCTTGTATTCCAGCTGGGTCAGACTTTGGCTTGTCATGTGAAGCAGAGGGAGTGGGTGGTGTCAAATCATTGAGCGTGTAGCCAACATCAATAGTAAATATCTCTGGAGACGAATAGGCGGGATTCTCCCAGTCCCTGATTCTCTCAATCCCAGTCCAAGAGTCTCTCAACTCCCTGAGCTGAAGAGGGTTTCTGTAGAGCAACTCCCAAACCTGAAAGGAGGAAAGAGAAAAGTCTCAGATGAATGTGTGGATACCAGCACCACCGTTTCAATTTCTCGTTACATGCCAGGTACCATGCATACTTTATATGTGGGATTCATTCAGTCCTCATATTATATATGAGGTGACTAAAACTGGGAAAGATAAGGGCAGGATGGAAGGAGGACAGGTTGGCCTTCAGACAGGAGACTTCCTGAATTCAGAGACCAGACAATTAGCCATATTCTACATTTTCTCCCTCTGGGCTTTAATGAATATAGGAGGTTCTAGTTGGAGTTCTGGTCAAAGGCCTATTTAGAAGGATATCTCAAGCCTGCAACAGTCCTATGGTTTCCTGAAATTCCCAATGGAAATGTCATCTGTGATAAACAGCTCTATCTTAGTCTGATAAGAGCTGTTATTATCAATGTTCACATCACCCTTAATATAATGTTTTTCTTGTCCCTCTCCTTTAAAGCCCTGGGGAATTGAAAAAGGGTGGTGTTCCTTTTTTATAGGGTTGATCTACCTGAGAGGTGGAGTATGGAAGGATTCCTAGGTGCATTGCTCCATTGATGGGGTTTCTTACTGTAGTAAGTCACTGAATCGTTCAGGCTTACAGCCATGTAGATATCTAGATGCATTATCTACCTTTTCTCAGATACCTTCTCTACTTATCATTATGATGAAGAAAGACTTGCCAGAATTTTTCTTTCCTTCCTTCCTTCCTTCCTTCCTTCCTTCCTTCCTTCCTTCTTTCCTTCCTTCCTTCCTTCCTTCCTTCCTTCCTTCCTTCCTTCCTTCCTGGCAGGGTCTTTCTACGTTGCCTAGTCTGACTTCCATCTCCTAGACTCAAACAAAATACCTGCCTCAGCTTCCCCAATAGCTAGAAGTACAGGCACACACAACTATGCCAAACTAAGAAGGAGGAACTTCCCTCTTGGTTCTGTGTGACTGAGTCCTGGGACAGCTGGCTCCTCAGGTGCTTGCTATTTCTGGCCTGCTAGTCTCATCAGTGCCTCCAACCTCTTGGTTGTTGGGTTTGCCCTTAGCAAGTAATGTTAGCTGTGCCAGTCAGTTTTCTTATCACCGGGACAAAATACATGACAGCACATAGGGAGAGGTTTATTTGGTTCATGGTTTCAAAGGATTCAGTCAACGGCTCACTGGCTCTGAGGCATAAACAGTATAGTGGGAGGGTGTGGGAGAGGAAAGCTCTCAAAGTACAGAGAAAAGGAAGCAGAACGAGAAGAAGGAACCAGGGACAAGAACATATGCTTCCAGGTCACCATCCCAGGGACCCACCTCTTCCAACCTGGCCCTAATTCCCAATAGCATATTTGGTTGTGAATTCATCAGTGGATTAATTCCCTGAAGAGTAGAGTGCCTCTGTGACTCACCCACCTTCCAAAACTCCCACCTCAGAGCACATGACACTGGTGGGGCCATCTTAAATCTACACCATGATGATAGGGAATCTTACCCAAATTAGTAGGAAGTCTTCAAACTTGAGGAAAAGTGTGTGCAATTTCCACAATTTCCTTTTGTTTTCCTCTTGTGCTGCGGTCATGACATTTAAAACTGATGAGAATATTCTGGGCTAGTAATTTTGTACAATTATTTCAAATTCTGTGCAACAGAACTAAATTTTGAGGTAAGTATATAGGAGTTAATAACTTGCAGTCTGAATTCCTTGAAGAAAGAACATGAATGAGTTTGATAGTCTTTTTGGCTCTTTCATCATAGATTTGGCCACAGATCCACTGTATTTACTTGATTTAGTGAGTTACTTTCTATCCCTTCAAAAAACGTTTATGTGTGCTTCTTCATTTCTAGGAAGGACAATTTTGATTTTTTTCCTTAGAAATAAATTATTCTTGAAGATAAATGAACATTGAGTTCGATATCATACAACAATGTGGTATGATTTTCCATTGATGTGATTTTTGTTCTATTTTCAGAGTTGGGTCCTCTCTCCAGGGAGACCATGAACTTCTCCGTGGTTTACATGTTTATGTTTTGGTAATATATTAACTTAGGGTTGATCAGGTTATAGGCTGGAGATACAAAGGGCAAGACTTTACCCTCAGGCAAGGATATTTGAGTACATAACTTATTCTTACCAAAGTGAACAGGAACATTTAATTAGAAATTTTCCTTGAAGTTTATTTATGAGAAAAAAAAGTGGGATTCTCAGAAAGCAACATGCTCCATTCTCAGGGTATTGAGAAAGGATCCATTGCTATCAGGTGACAATAGCTCTCTACAGTAAGCTCTCCAGCTAGAAGCCTAGACAATGGGTAAGTCTTGGAGGTCACATATGCTCCGGGAACCGGGCCAGTAGAGAGGGTGGACAGAAAGCAAACTCGTGATGAGACCCCCTAAATAATGACACAGCATAGGGGACATTTTAGCAGTCATACCAGGTGTAAAATTTTAAAGACAAATACTGAAGCCTAAATATAATTTCTGGGAAATGATTAGGCTAGTTTCCTATATAAAACTCTTAGATGACCTATTTAAAACAATTTACAGGAAATATCTACAATATTGTCCCAAGACTATGAAGTCAGGTTTATATTTCTTTTGAATGCAACCCTTAGCTGAAGTTGAACTATATGGACCTTGGGATGTATTGAGGTTAAGTTACATGTTAACAAAATATCAAAATATTCTTTAGTAAATATCAATGCATTAATTAATTTCCCAATGGCAGTAGTATAGCAGTTGAAGATAGCTTTGAACAGGAATGAAAGAAATAGAAGTGACTAGGCATAACCAGGACTTTTAAAAACCAAGTCTCTCCCTATTACGAACTCTCAGACATACTTACTGGAGACTTTTCTCACAGTTTAATAAACAGATGGCTAACAGGGCTGTGGGCAGAGTGAAAGGGACCAACAAGCAGTGTCGGGGGCAGGGACCAGTGGTACTGAGAAGCTGACTTCTTGAACAGAAGCAAAGAGGGCAGATAGAATATTACCGGGCACATTAAAATTCAGCATATGAGCTCAGCTATGTGGTGCAGGCCTGTAATCTTTGCACTCTAGAATGCTGAGGCAGGAGGATGTAGCTCTGGGCCAGCCACATACATGCATGTGTGCGTGTGTGTGTGCGCACGCGCACACACACGCACGCACACACACAATTAGGCGTATGAGAGAGGACCTGCATAATAGGAGCTATAGGCAAAGAGTAACCAAGCCACTGTAGCAGTGTCAGCGGGAGAAAGGCCCCCACTTTTCTTTGGCTGAATTCTGCAGGGCACTTGAGTCTAGAGAATTCAGACATACTGTCTACAAGCATCAGTTCATTGGGGACTTTAGTGGCCATACGAGGACGGAGACTGGCTACAGAGTAGTGCACAAAGGGAGAAGAACCAGAATCCTGCATCTGACACAGGGAATTTCAACCTTTTATGAGCAACCTCCTTTTGGAATCTTTCTGGACACACCCAAGCTCTCTCTAGATGCAGCTTTACGCTGTTATAATTCTGAGTCACACTAGGCTGTACATTCTTTACAGTTTTTCTTCTGCCAAAATAATAGTTTTCAAAACTTTTTCATATTTGACTTTAGTGTGTATGGATGACAGAACCCAGCAATAGTCCACGTCAGTAAAGCTGGTTGCAGTGGGTGGCATTTGTTACCAAGAATCACGCTCAGGAAGGTGTAACACTTAGCGAGGTGTTGGAGTATCATTTGAAAAAGCCCTTTCAAATGATTCTGAGGAGCCTCTTTGTTCCTCTGAGAATTGCTGTGCTAAACATTTTAACTGTGAGTCACTTAAGGACAAGATCATTTTCTGATGGGTAAGTAGAACTTTGATTTGAGCATTCAGTCTTCTAAACAGGGCAGTAGAGGAAATGTTTGGAAATTCAAATTTAAATCTCAGTCTGTGTAATCTTGGACGAGTAAGTTACTGTCTCTGAGCTCATTATCTTAATCTACAAACTGGGTGTGACCATATCTACCTTCCAGGGTTGTTGAAAGAACAAGATAATATCAACTAAATGTTTTTTGTAAAAGGAAAAATGCTATGCATAATTTTTATTTATAGCTTCATTGTGACCATGGTGTCTCTTCACATGTTGGAAAGGCTGGCTTTGTGTTCCCCTTGGTCAGCCACAAAGAAAGAAAGACCCAGTCAATTGTGGAAACACCCCATTTGAGTCCTTTGAAATAATTCTTTATCAATCAGGGGCCTGTTCTTCTGTTGGGTTAGATTCTAGAAATTCTGAGAGTATGTAAAGCCAGGCTTTGAATTTACATAACTTTTTTCTTAGTTACAAACACTACTAGTTTCCTTTGACCTTTACAGCCTGACTCTTCTGCCATAGATGCTCCTTACCTTCTTTATTTCAAACTTTAAAATACAATTTAAGATAATAAACTAAAAATGAAACAGTCATGTTGCCAAATAACAAGATCATGTACCCTCCTCGTTCACCCTAGGATTTTTAAGCTACTTACGTAATTAATGAGACGAATGTTCATTTGAATCAAACAGTGATTTTTTGTAAAAGCACTGTGTGCACATATTTACTATATCAAATTTGGAAAGTTAAAGAACATTGCACGTGTGGATATTGTTTTCCAAAATAACAGCTAACCCTTTGGGGCTCTTTCCATTCTGTCTTTCCCTCTCTCTGTGCATACATTTAATAGTTATGAACATTTCACACTCTGTTTTCCTCATATCTTAGATTACGAATATTCCACACCACTACTACTTGTTTTGATTAACAATTTTAGTGCCTGTATATGGCCCACCAAGTGAATAAACATTCACATTAGATATTTAGGTGACTTTTTCTCTTGTATGTATATTAAATTGAATAAGAATAAGGGAAGTTAAAAGTGGAAAGAGATACTTGTTCCCAGTTTTCTATATCTGCGTCATGCTTTACCTGGATTTCCGCCATATCCCATTAGAATTTAGCTAGCTCATTACTGGAAATTCTGGCAAATATGAGAGACCCTATCCTCTCTTTCCTAACCACTTAGACAGAACTATGGCATCACTCTGGTAGGGGTCAGTGGGACAGGCAAATATATTATTTTTACACCTTCTCTAGAGAAAACCTGAGCTCCTTTAAACACAGAAATAAATGTTGATGTTGGGACCCTAGGTGGATTGTTTTTATTACTCAAGGAAATACCTCTTTTTCCCAGAATGTCTAAAATATTGCTCTGATTTTAAAGAGTAACGAAGTCAAGAAGTTTGGAGATTCTCTACATAGAATTTTTTGTATAGGGAATATAGCTCAGTAGTTAGAGTGCTTGCCTAACAAACACAAGGTCTTTGGTTCTATTCCCCAGCATCACACAAGTTAGATGTGATGGTGCACACCTGCAATCCCAGCACTTGGGAGGCTGAGGCAGGAGGATTGCCATGTGTTCAAGGCCAGCCTGGGATACACAGTGAGTTCAGAACTAGCCTAGATTACTGAGAGAGACTCATTCTCAAAAAAAAAAGAAAGAAGGAAAAAAAGAAAGAAAAAGAGAAAGAAAGAAAGAAGAAAATACCTACTATGTGGCAAGTCTGCCTGCTTTATTTGGTCGTAATCATGTGGTGGACTTGACTTATCAATTGCCCTTTCCTGTGACAACTTCATGTTCCTTCCCAGAACAGCCACAGACATGAGAAATCACTGATAAGTAGCACAACTGAACAAATCTGCTCGTTGTCAAGATCTCATTGAATTTCTTATTTCAGACAAGAAGATTGAAAAATTTCAGATTCTTTGCAACAAAAATAGTACTTCAGCTTGGCTTGTTGAATAACTGTGAGGTTTACATTTTAATAGTATGCCAAAATAATTTGAAAGTACATTAAAGTTTAAGAAACACTTATCTAGAACACCAGAGAGAAGATGCCACAGAGGCAAACAGGTCCAGCCCCACGGGAATCAGTACCACGGAGAGGGCAGACCATGTGATGAGCCCATGGACTTCTCAGGTACAGAAACTTCACTATTCTCACTACATGGTGATGACTGGCCCACAGGGGACTCTGTCTTACTAACAAAACTCACAAGGCATCGACACACAAATACTAAATACTAGATGGTGGTATGGAATACTGTAGAATGAATAATTCGTTTAGTCCTACCTTGGTTTAGGGTTTTTCTTTCTGGTGAGTGCCTTCATGCTGGTGCCTAAGTTAAAGCCTAAGTGTCTTCTGGCCAACATAAACTAGCAAGGACAATGGATATTTTTGAGGAATAAGGGCTCCTTCACAGTAGGATAGCTTCACTGTCACTAGCACTTTCATTGACTTCATCCTCTAAGAAAACTTTTCCTTAACTTTATGCATTCTAGGCACTCCTCATTGTGGCTGTCCACAGCAGCTGATTTACTCAAATTTTTAGCTCCCTAACATATATGGGACAAATTGCTTAAGTATTTCTATTTTATATTCCTATTTATTATTATTATTATTATTATTATTATTATTTCGGTAACGGGGTTGAGCCAGCTCCTTCTCATTGTACTACACCCCCAGCTTGTTTCTTAATTTTTGAGATAAGGTCTCACTACATTGCTAAATTGCCCATGCTAGGCTCAAATTTGTAATCCCCTGCTTTAGCCTCCTAGAGTGCTGGGATTATAGGTCTGTACCACCAGGCTTTCGTAGCTTTTTGAAAAGCAGTGATGCGGAAGATGGAAGAATTTATGAAAAAGAATCAATGCTCACACTGCAAATGCAGCGGAAGAGAACATAATCGAGATATTCTTTAAATTGAAAACATCGCATGCTCTGCCAGGTAGGAAAAGGTGCCATCCAGTGGTCCCGCAGGGCCGTGTTGGATCTGTGTGGTGCTGTTACCTACCTCCACTGCCAGCCAGACTTCTTGGTTTGCCAAGAGCAGATACTTTAGACTAAAATGCTAAAGAGCAGTTGGGGATCTTATAAAACTGCCTAACGCGTATCATTTCCAAACATTTCCTAGTCCTGCTCGAAGAAGAATGTGCACCTGTTGAACAAGGACTTGTTCTTGGAGAGCTGCATATATTACTGTTCATCTATTTTCAAAGTAGAAAAACAACCGGACTCCTTAATATTATTGGAGAATAATCAAAACCTTTAATGCTTTGTGGATTACTTCTGGAACACAGTTACAAGCCTGCTGGCTTTTGCACGTGGGAATTCATGATGTGGTTTCGCTTCCAATAGCTTCAAGTCAGACCCAGAATTAAGAAGAAAATCAATTAATCACTGATTACATAACAGACAAATAGCTTTCTCAAATCAAGTCAAATTTTACATTTCCTAGAGGGCCAATTCCATGAAAAGCCTCTTTTTATTCGAGGAGGCAGATGCGGATGGCTTAGCCAGTGTTTTAGAGCTGTGGACCCTGAGCTGCCGACATGGCCTGTATCTGGAAGAGAAGCTTGCTCCGTAACCAACCACTGGCTGTAGCACTAGAGGCTTAAGGCGAGACCGTATGCTAAAGATTATGCAAGGTTGCAGCGCTAAATAGTGCAAGGGGATTTGCAACTAAATAAAAAAAAAATTTATGCCTTCAGTTTCTACCAAGTTGTCCAGAAACCAGGGCATTCTATCTCTCAAGCTCCTTAGGAAATACATGGTCTGAAGACGCTCGAGTTGTTTCTCCCCAATTTTCCAGAGCATTTGCCTTTTCATCTTTGAGGGACTAATACCGGCACCTGAAGTTGAGTCTTTATTATCTTCTCCCCATGTAATAATGCTCAGCCTTTTCCCTGTCATTTTATCTGTTTCCATGAAATTCCAACCCAGCTTAAGCTTAAGGACAAGTATTGGTTTCATCAAAAAGCCCAATTTTCCCATAAAGCTCTTCTGAATTTTAATAGCCCTTTCATCCCTGGTCTAAGCAGATGAGCCTGATTACATGCTGTTTTATCTTGCTTTTTAGTAGTTTCACATGTGTAAGACTCTTCGGCAAAACTGTACTTTAGTTAAAAATCAAGAGTTTCTCATGCCTCTTCAGTGTTCTCTTGTTTCGGTTGTGTTCTCACTATAGCCATAGTAATCGTGTTTTATGACAAAGATAATCAGATGAATATCAAGTGCAAAGTCTATCAATGGGTCATGATAATTGAAATCTAAGTTATTCTGGAAAATCCAAAATGTATTATTTCTGAACTTGTGTTGCCACTGTGTTCTCCTGTTATAACTTTAGGTGTGTTTACACTGCTAGGTTTTGAGTAACCTGCCCTTAATGAAAAGCCCACTCAGCTTTGCATCGCCAGCACTCGTCGTTGTCAACGACCGTGCCAGCCATCCTTAGCTTCTGGGCCAGCCTCTGCTCTAAGGACTTGAGAGCCATCATCTCATTATCTCTTCTGGGCCTCACAGCTTTATCTTCATCTGATAAGTGTCACTTTAAAAGTGAAGTGTCACTAATCCATCAACAACAGACAGCAAATAATTTTAGAATAATGAAGGAACCAGTGCTCAAGTGATGGATGCCCAAGATATTCACATGGGAATATTTATCTTGTACCAACTAGAAACGTAAATCAGAGAGTCTGGTTTCTTCTCCTCTTCCTCTTCCCTTCCTCTGTCTCCTCGTTTCTCTCTTTCTCCTGTCCTTTTTCTTTTTTATTTGCAATACATATTCATTCGTAATACACGATAATATGGAAGTGTGACTTCTTATTTTGATTCTTTAGTTATTTACTAATGTATTATTTTCTGTGTGACATTTTCTTCTGAAATAGCTATGGGTTTGTTCTTGTTTAGGATTAACTCAGTGGCAGAAATGATCTACCTTCTTGTATACAATCAAGGGATTTGTGAGGGGGGTTTTGGTGGTGGGTACAGAGGAGGAAGAATCAGGTGGTTGTGGAAATATCTGTCACTGTTATATGTATTTAAACATATTTTAGACCGGTGGGTTCAGGATTCATCTAGTGAGATATAAATGAAAATCAAATGAAATAATATTTTGGGGTTTAAAATTGAAATTCTATATAAAAAGAATAAAAAGGCTTTGAAAATAAATATTTCACATCTTTTATGAGTAGAAACTGCTTGCTAGACTTGGTGAGCATATCAGGGGAATAGAAGTTGCAAATAGTTTAGTTTTATGGATATGATTGCTAATGAATTTATTTTGCTGGAAAAAAGATGATATGTTTCAAAAATTCAGCAGGCTTAGGCAATAAAGTTCTTATTAAATATTCCCTATGATTATGAAATAGGGAGAAAATCAAATTTTGTACCAGCACAAAGCTCTGCTACATTAGAATAATCAACACTGTACATGAGCAAGAACCTGTAAAACATGAATTAGGAGAATGGGTACAAATCTGTCATACAGCATGGCACAGCTCAATGGTGCTGCATGGCTTGCCATGGTTAACTCTCTGGAGAAAGGAAAGGCAAGTTAGAAGATGTCACTTCCTGCTTATTGGAAATGGGCTAGGCATAAGGACATTTGTTTTGTTTTGTTTTGTTTTTTGACTTCCTTTCTAATAAGTTCTGCTATTTCAGAGCCTATAACATTAGCTTCTGGGGAGTCAGGCATTTCTGCCTGCGTCTTATTGGCTTGTTTTATCTTGATTCTATTGCTAAGGATTGTAGGTCAGTTAACAAAACAAGACAAAACAAAAATCCCCCTGTTTCTGAAAGAATAATTGAGATACGTCAAAAAATTTTTTACTGTACTGGGAAATTTGGATATTCCAAATAAAGGCCATACATATCCTTTTAAGTGAAAAGGTAGATGTATAATAAGATATTTACAAAGGCAGAGGCCACCATTATATAACTTTTATTATAGCATATTGTTATAGTAATTATTAGTACTGTTAATCTCTTACTATTGCTATTATATATAATTATATTATATGACTATTTATAAATTAAACTTCACCATATGTATGTATGTAGGAAATAACATAGTGTTTGGTACTGTTTCAGGCATCCACTGTGGGTCTTGGAGCATATCCTTCTTGGATAAGCGTGGATAATTGTACTTTTTCTTTTTTCTTTTCTTTCTTTCTTTCTTTCTTTCTTTTCTTCTTCCTCCTCCTCCTCCTCCTTCTTCTTCTCCTTTGTGCTGGGGATCAATCCCACAATAACTGAGCATCAACTTTCTTTTAATTGAAAACTTGTAGGATTAAACTTTGTAATGGGGCAAGAGAAAGCAACATAGTGCCAATGAGGAAACAACAACTGCACCTTTAAACAAAATTTTCTTTGAGACAAGTTCTTGCTCTGTAGCCCAGGCTGTTCCTAAATTCACTATGGAGTCCAGGCTAGCTTTGAACTCTGGAAATCCTCCTGCCTCAGCCTCCTGAGTGCTGGGATTTCAGCTATGTGCCACCATGCCCAGCATTATACGGTGCTGAGGAATCGAGTTCAGAGCCTTGTGCTTTCATTGCAAGTGTTTTAACCGCTGTGGCATCCCTCCAGCCCGCAACTCTACCTTTGGAATGTCCTAGAATATGAACATTTTCGGTATATACCATGAAGTGTCTTGGTTAGGAAACAGGCTTCTTGGATTTAATCCTGGCTTCGCCACTGAATAGCCCACTGAATGTGGGTAGGCAAGTCACTCTACCTTTGTGGACTAGTTTTTTTTTTTCTTTTTAGGTTAGACTTAATTATTGAAATTTTGAAAATTACATGTATTATTGAATATAATTTAGAACAGTGCCCCGGGCACAGTAAGGTGAATTTTGCTAACTCTACCACCTCCCAATTTCTCTTGAATTCCATTTCTGTCCATTTCCACTGCCTCCTCCCTATAGCAATAACTCTCAGCTACTTTTTCTCTTCTGCTCATGCCCCTTTTTGACCCCATTCACTATCAGTAGCCACAACAGCTGTTTAAATTCTTTAATGCTTTCTTCCATTTCATGCCAAATGAAGTTAAAGTTTCTTCCATAGCCTTCAAGACCCAATGTAATCTGCCTTCTTTCTGCACCTCTGACCTTATTCCACACTACTGGCCCACCAGCTACTCCGGTCTGTTTTCTAGAACAAGCCAAACTTGTCTTGTCTCCGAGCTTGGGCCATTGCTGCCTCCTCTACTGAAACACTTCATCCACGTCTCTGGCTTCACATCTCCTCTCAAATGTCGGAGAGCTTGCCAGGCCACCCGACTCTGAGAGGGCTGTCGCTCTCTGCCATATATTTCTTTAAAATTAATACGTAAGATGTATTACAATCTAAATTACCTTCTTAATTACTTTCTTAATTTTGTTTGTTTGTAGTGCTGAGGACTGAACCTGGGCCTTTGGGCATACTGGCTGAACACGTGCCACTACATCCTTAGCCCCTTAATTAAAAAAAAAAATCCAATTGTTTTGTGGTTTCCTCCATGTTAGAATGTAAATGCCAGATGTTTGCCAGTGCTTTAAGCCCCCACAGAACTAGTACATAGCCTGGAATTTGGGAGGCATGTTAGAAATATTTGTTGAGTGACTGATAAATATTAGCTTCTGCTTTACACCAGAATTGGGTCCTTCTACTGTTTGTGCCTCAGGAGCAAAGTGCTCATGATGAGACTGGGTTCCTTCTTTGAGCTGTAGCACCCCCACAGCCTGTGTATTCAGTAACTGTTTCTTCTTGCCCTTCTCCTAAGTTTTTAAAGTAGAACAGTCTACAGATTCCAGGATTATTGTTTAATTAAAAATGTACTTTTAAAAAATTGCTTATAAGTGGCTTTAGTGACAATGACTATTTTTCTGTGTGATCAAAAACTAGCTCTCTTGATGAATAACCTCAAACTGGGCCCTGTGAGCTCAGCCATTCCTGGAGATTGTTGGAAATTTGGGGAAAGTCGCCACTCTGCATTATGGGAGGGCTGGTCCTCCCTGGCTTTCATCATTTATTCTCACAACAGCCTCAAGTTAAGGGGAGAATTTTCAGATTTCCTTCTATATTCATTCTATGGTGTGGGGCTCAACATCTTGCTCTTTTAAATTTCTCTCTGCTCTATTTTGTCCATATTTAATACTTCTACCAGACATATCAGAAATTTTGATGGGTCACATATTAAGTTATCCAATCAGTTCAGAGAGGGCCGTGATCTGATTTAACTATATTTGAAACACGATTAACGCAACTACTGGCTTGAGAAGCTAATTGAAATCACCATGGACACTGTGGAAATGAGGACCAGGCCAAAGGTACTTAGCTGGGTGACCAGAAAAACTAGAAGCATGCCTACACGGACAGTACATTTACTCTAGCGTGGTCACGTCAGCTGTTCTTGGTATTCTTTGTACGTTCATGGCTTCCGAGTACGAATCCTCAGTGTTGTTATGCAAGTGACTTAGCAACCAGTATGGATCTGTCTTAGGGCTAATTCGGGGTACTGAGCTAGTTTCCTAGTTAGTTACCGGATGGTGAGGAGATCTCAGAGACCCATGGATGTGAGCCAGGGGAGCTAAGGTGGGAGACATGGCGCTGGGAGTGGCACTTAGTACTAGCACCTCTTTACCAAAAAGTGTATATTTGTGTTTTAAAACATTTGTCAGTATTTCGATGAACAGTATTTTGACTGTATTTTTTATCCCTCCATTTCAGTCCTCAAATTTTTCTTTTGCTTGCGAAATTGTACCTATCACAGAACCTATGACCACAGGTACAGTTTGCTTCAAGCCAAGATTAGTGCTGGGGCCAAATTTAGTGTTTATCTCAACCCCCAACCTTTTGTCCTGTCACGCCAAACACAGTATTTTAGGTGCAGTTGAGCTGTCTAGAAAGAGTGACCGATACAGAATGGGAAGATTCTGGGGAAAATGGGTCAAGTGGAAAGGCATAAGCTAGCAGTCATTCACGCCAGCAGAGATTTCAACAGAAATTTAATCAGTCAGTCTCTGTAGCGATTTCAGAAATCTTAGAAACTGTTCAGGCTAAATCAGGTTGTAGATGGAGGCCAACTGCCTTAAATAAATGACGTGACATGGCTGTGTGTTCCACAAAAACAAGGCTTCGATACTGTGAGTCTGCACGGTTGCTATCACGAGCCTGCTGAGTGGATGAAGCCTAATGGATCAAAAGCAGAGATGGATGCCACAAAGGAAAATAAACAAACAAACAAACAAATAAATAAAGGCTTCTCAAGCATCTCTCAGGCATGGAGTTAGTCCTTCTCTCCAGGGATTCCACAGCCTGTTTCTTCTTTAAGGCCTGATTGCAGCACTGCTCTATGTTACTTAGCATTAGAAAAACATTAAATATTCTTGAACTTTTTTCATTTGTTTCTTTTGCCTGCTACACTTGAAACACCCACACTTAAAGAAGATTTAGATTTTTCTAATATTTTTAAATGCTAAGAGAATTGAGATTTCCTTAATGTAAAGTTTTAAGGTGAATAATCTCTCTAAAGATTATTAACATCCTAACAGAAGGTCAAAGAGGCTGGCTGGTAACACTGAGACTCTCCTCAACCCTGGGTGAGATTCTGCTTAGTGGCGAACCTCTCCCAATATCACATCATAGAGGAATGGATCTGGGCGGAAGATATGACGGGGGCAGGCCAGTCTCAACATGGTTCCTTCCAAAGGAGTGGCAGGATTTGTAGGCAGATCCATCTTACAATGTGGGTAGTGATTGACACACACGATGATGATGGCTGGAGTGCATCAAAGCCTGGGAAGAGTCAGTAAAGGCAGCGTGTGCTGTTAAAAAAGTAAATGCCTGTAGACATTCATGCAGGTCCTAGTCTCTATTTTAAAGAAAAAATTTCCCATTTATTGATATATATATATATGCAATACATAATGTTCACATTAAACAACGATTTTGTGCACGTACATATCGAGCCAAGATTACAAATCCTTCCCCTCTCCCTTCTTGACCCTCTCACGCACACCCCCTCCCCACTAGTTCCTGCTATCCCCCCATTTAGTTCTATGAAATAACTGTGATCTGGGTTTCTCTTATTAGAGAAACCATGTGACATTTAATCTTCTGTGTCTGACTCACTTCAGTGAGCATGATGGTCTCAAGACGCATCCATTGACTTAAGAGCCTCAACCCTATCAGTCTTTACAGACTTCACTGTATTTCATTGTGTACATGTACCACAAGTTATGTTTCCATTGGTTTTGGTGTCTTCAATATCTTTGCTATTGTTAGTTGTGCTGCTATGAACATGGGTATACATGTATCTCTGTTATATGATTCTTTTAACTCTCTTGAAAAGATGCCCAGAGGAAGTATCACTGGATCAAGGGAGATATTTATTTTCAGCCCTTTGAGGAACATTTATACTACTCTTCACAGAGGTCGTACCAGTTTACAATCCCATCAGCAGCGCAAAAGAGCTCGTTCCCCCCCACACCCTAGCCAGCATTGGTTGCTATTTGAGTTGTTGATATAGGCCATTCTCTCTGGAGTCAGATGGTATCTTAGTGATGTTTTGATTTGCCTTTCTGTAATGGCTAAGGATGTTGAACATATTTTTATGTATTTACTGGCCATTTGAACTTCTTCATCTGAGAACTGCCTATTCATTTCCATTGCCCTTTTTGCAATCAGGTTTTTGAAATTGAGGGGTCTGTTTTCTTCAACGCCTTATGTATTCTAGTTATTAGTCTCCTATAGGTGGTGCGTATTTTTTCCCATTATGTCGGTTCTCTATTTTGTCTGTTGAAAATTTTCTTTGCTGTGCAGAGACTTTTTAATTTGAGGTGATCCCATTTGTTAATTCTGGAGGCTATTTCTTTTGCTTTGGGTGTCTTGTTAAAAAAAAAAAAGTCCTTGACTGTACCTATATCTTGTAGATTTTTGTTGACTTTGTCTTCCAGAAGATTCAGTGTTTCAGTTTTAATATTTAGATCTTTGATCCACATCGATTTGATTTTGGTGACAGGTGTCTAGATTCATTCTTCTGCATGTGGGTGTCCAATTTTCTCAGCACCATTTGTTGAAGAGGCTATCCATTTTCTAGTGTGTGCTTTTGGTTCCTTTATTAAAGATCAGGTGGCTGAGGGTACTTGAGTTTGTTTCTGCACCCTCAGTTCTATTCCACTGGTAGACCTATCTGTTTTGGGGCCAGCACCACACAGTTTTTTCTTTCTTTCTTTCTTTCTTTCTTTCTTTCTTTCTTTCTTTCTTTCTTTCTTTGTTTCTTTATAACTGTTGCTTTGTAGTCTTAACTTGATGTTGGAAATCGTGATACCTCTTGATTTTGTCTTATCACTCAGGATTGCTTTAGCTATTCTATGTCTCCTATGTCTCCATATAAATTTAAGGTTGTTTTTAAGTTCTGTGAAAAAAGTTGTTGATAATTTGATAGGAACTGCATTGAATTTGTATATCAGCTTAAGAAGTATAGTCATTTGAACTATATTAATTCTGCCTATTGAAGAATAGAGGGTGTTTTTCTATCTTCTGATGTCTTCTTCAATTTAATTCTTCAGTGTAATATAGTTTTATTTGTAGAGGTCCTTCACTCCCTTGGTTAGGTTCACTCCTAGTTATTTAATCTTTTCTGGGCTATTGAGAATGGAATTATTCTTCTGAGCTCTTTCTCAGTGAATGCATTGTTAGTGTAGAGGAATGCTATAGATTTTTTAGTATGGATTTTTGTAGCCTGTAATTTGGCTGAATTTGTTTGTTATTTCTAAGAGTTTTATGGTGGATTTCTTGGGGTCTTCCATGTAGATAATCATATCATCTGGCAATAATGATAGTTTGACTTCCTTCTTTCAGATCCATATTCCCTTTATTTCACTCTCTTGCTTGATTGCTCTGGCGAGGGTTTTGAGGACTATGTTAAATAGAAGTGGTGAAGGTTGAGACCCTTGTTGTGTTTCTCATTTAAGGGAAAATGGTTTCAATTTCTCTCCATTTACTATGCTATTTGCAATAGGTTTGGCAGGTATGGCTTCTATCAATTTGAAGTAAGGTCCTTCTATACCTATTTTCCTCGGGGTTTTTCTTTCTTTTTTAAAAAATCATGAATGGATGTTGGATTTTGTCAAAAGTCTTTTCTGCATCAATTGAGATGATCATGTTTTTTTTTTTTGTTCTTGCTTTTGTTGATGTGGTGTATTACACTGATTGATTTATATTTGCTGAACCAGCCATATATTCAGGAGTGAAGCTCACTTGATCATGGTGTATGATCTTTCTGATTACTTGCTGGATTCTATTTGCCAGAATCTCACTGAGAATTTTTGCATCTATATTCATTAAAAAGATTGGTCTATAATTTTCCTTCCTGGTTAAGTCTTTATCTGGTTTTTGGACTAAGGTGATGCTAGCCTCCAGAAATAAGTTTGGTAGTATTTCTTCTCTTTCGACTTCATGGAACAGTTTGAGAAGCATTAGAGCTAGCTCCTCTCGGAAATACTGAAAAAATTCTGCTGTGATTCCATCTGATCCCGAGCTTTTCTTTGCGGGTAGAGAATTTATTACTGTTGCAATTTCCGTGTGCGTTATGTGGCTATTCAAGGTTTTCACGTCTTCTTGGTTCGATTTTGGTACTTGGTATGTGTCTAGAAAGTTATCTTTTTCTTCCAAGTTCTCCAATTCGTTGGAGCATTGTTTGAAATAGTTCCTTATAATTTTCTGAATATCTGCAATGTCCATTGTAATTTTGCCCTAACAGATTCCAGGAGGTAATCTGAGACTTATGGTCATTTATCCGTGGTAAGAGACAGTTCACACTAACTCACCTGGC
Source organism: Ctenodactylus gundi (assembly GCA_004027205.1). NCBI lineage: Eukaryota > Metazoa > Chordata > Mammalia > Rodentia > Ctenodactylidae > Ctenodactylus > Ctenodactylus gundi. The sequence goes on along the minus strand of PVKB01000735.1, from coordinate 390,415 downwards.
TTAGCTCATTTAGCATTAGGATAAGGCTAGTTGAAAAACCTTATTAACCAAGAGAGTTAGGCAAGGGACCAAAAGGAAGGATGACAGTGCCAGACCTTAGTGCAAATTGTATTATTAGATGTGCAAATAGTAAACTGGATAAGATTTGTTGAAAACAAACCAAGCTAAACAATCCACAGAAGCATTTTTCTTCAGTCTATACCCAGAAACAGCAATTTAGATTTTGGGAGACATTAAAAAAATAGTAGCTGGGACTGGTGCCCGGGGCTCTTCAAGATAATGTAAAAGGAGAGTGTGTATCTTGGATCAAAGCCATTTCCCCAGAAGATGCAAAACAAGCCCGGGAGTCTTGGGAGAATTTCTTTTCTTATTATAACCGAATTGTCCTTCCTATATGCCTCAGCAGCCACTGGTGTTTGGGGAGTAAGAGGATTCTACGGCCTTCACCCTGAGTAAGATTTAATTAAACTGCATCGGCACACTCGCATTGCATGGTTTCCCAGGTCCCCACGCATGCTGTTTGCTTCCTCTCTGGCTTGGTGCCTCACCCTCACCTGTTGTCTCTTCGCTTTTAAACTTAAATGCAATGCAGCGTGAGGTACAGCGTCTTGGGGACTCCGGAGGAGCTGGGTGATGGAACCAGCCATCAAGTGGGTGATAGCTCCCCATGGAGTGGGTTTTGGCCCATGGGCAAAGAAAGATAAGAGGGAGCTGAAACGACACATGCCCTCTCAGCTGGGCACTCCTGGAAAGCACATGCCTGCTGAGTGGCCTGTGAGGTGGAGACACATATGTGTTTGTGTGGTGGGGTAGCAAAGTGCATCATAGGATGACGCATTGTTTCTTGATTCATTTTCTTCATTCATTTATTTGTTTCTATTACTGTCTCTTTGAGCTTGTGTCTCCTAAGTATCAGAATCTTAAATCCTTGTCTCAGGCTCGGTTTTCTAGGATATCTGGACTTTAGATGCCAGATTCATCTTTAAATATGTCACCAGCTCAGAAAGAGATTGACCTAATCAATATGTGGCAACGCCCTTCCTAAGGTCACACGATCATGGTTTGAATGATACCTCCAAAGCTAAAGTTGAAATTTAGTCGCCCTTGGGATATTAAGAGGTGAGACTTTTGAGAAGCCATTAGTATTAATGCTGTCATGGAAGAGAGGAATCTCCAGGGCAGGCTTATCATGAGCTCAGTCTCCTCTTGTCGTCTCTTTGCGTCGCACGCGCTCACCTGCCTTCGGCCATATTGCAATGCAGACAGAAGGCCCTCATCAGGGGCAGCCCCTTCATACGGGGCTTTCTAGCCACCCGAACCACGAACGAATAAACTTTCATTGCTTGTAATTTACCCAGTCTGGTATTCTGTTACAGCAGGGGAAAAATAGGCTGAGACTCAGGCTGAAAATTAATGTAAGCCCTTTTCATATTCATAGCCTACATTTGTGAGATGACAGTATCAGTTTCTCTTAATCAGAGTGTGAAGTAGTTAAGCGCTCCCACCTCAGGCTCACGACACCTATTGTGTACAGTGCATTAACTTCTCTTGGGTGCATCTAGAATGTGCCATCTGCAAAGCATTAAGAAAATGGTTATTCAAATCATGTGCATTACTTGATTCTCCTCAGGAATCCTGGTCACAAAGGGCTGGCCTAGATCCTTTTCTAGGATTGTCCTACTTACCTTGTTACTCGATAAGAAAATTGGTTTCTTTTATTTATAAGGTTTTCAACGGTACTTCTTATTTGGCTTAAGTAACAAAGGAAGTGAATTACATGATTCTCATTTACTGAGCAAATATTTGAACCCCTCCCAATATGAGGCGGGTCTGAGGAAAATAAAGATGATTGAGGCTTGCTTGTCCTAGAGCTCAGTGTGTCGTGGGGAATTAATGTCAATGAATCTTACACCGTGACCTCTGTCACAGAAGTATATGGAAAGTGACCTGAGGATTGAGGAAGCTGAGACAAGATTCATTTTTAACATAAATATTTGTGCCACAGGTAGCCTGCATGACTTTTTGCATCCTAGAGAATGTTACTAAAATAAACCATATAGGAAAATTATTATGAAGAGCTGAGCGATTAGTTAGTGGCAGAGGGCCTGTGCGAGGCCCTGGGTTCTATACCCAGCATTGTAAACAAACAGCAAATTAAATCCAGAAAAACAAAAAGAAAACTAGGATGAAAATTTCTAGGTCTTTTACATTGCAACATTATTTTTTTTCTGGGTTATCTAAAAAGGCTATAAGAGACCAACCAGGAAAAGATGTTAGAACTTGACAAATCTTTAGTCTTTATTTCACCACTAAGCTCACTAATGGTAAATTTTAGGTTTAGTATGTCATTTTTTCTACATTTTTAATGAAGAAAAATGTAGACGGTTGAAAATTCTATGTACTGCTTTTATACAGTTAAATAATGCAAGGGAATTTATGAATGTCAGTTTCAAAATATTCCTACTGGGACTTTTCATAAACACTGGTAGACCAGATGTTTGGTGCCAGAATCTAAAGGATATTTGATGCTTGTAATGTCTGTCTCTATTGTTAAAGGAGATCGAAAAACATTTTTGCTAAGTGAAGGCCCGTTTATGCTCTGTTCATATTATCACACCTGAATATGCTGTCACACTTGAAGAAGCTAAGACTGAAATTTGCAATTTCATAAAATACTCCAGCATTTAAAATTATATAAACAGCTCTGGTAGCATCTCTGGAGAAGACGTGGTGTGGAAGAATGACCTTGAGCCTTTATAAGCCTTTCAGGAAGGCTGATGTTAGTGGCAGAAACTGCTATTTATGGAAAAAAAGTGAATACTAATTTCTGGTATACTTTTCAGATGGAGATTAAAATTTTCTGACATTTGTAAATTCAAATTGTATCACAAAAGTAATAGGGTAATTATTTTTTCTATCAAATTTGATAATTATATTTTAAAACTAAGAGAAGAAAATAGAGACCGATTTGTCACTGAAACATAATTTTATTCTTAAATGTTAAAGGGAAAAAATTTAAGATTTTCTCATAATAAGGATTCTATCATTATGAACAACCTGCCAGAAACAAAGTTTTTTTTTTGATGCCCTAGAAAAGAGGATAGAAATCACAACTCGTCTAGGGTATCAATCTTACTTCTTAAACATGCATGGGAGGTCTTTCTTCTCATTTCCAGTTTCATTTCTGTCCATAAATGCAAATCTTCCACATTCTGGATCAAAACAGGGTCACAGTTTGAAAGAACTTCCTCCAAGATCCCACCTTTATTACATACACTGTTCTTCCTAATAATTACTCTTTTCTTTTGCACAAATATAGGAGGGGATCTAATTTTTATTTCTAGAAATATTTCCATAAAAATGTAAACAGCTGAAAAACATTGCTATGATTTTTGTTTCAGTGGAATTTCTTGTGTCTCTGCTTTCTGACTTGGTCCCAAATTGATCTATTGGAGAAGAGTGAGTGCTGTGTTCTTGTCCCTCCAAGAAGCTGATTGGCCAATGTCCCATTCAACTTTGGGCACAGCTTTTATACGTATGGAAATAGAAGAAATACATACGGGCGGTGTGAATATTTGCTTCACAGTGGCGGCTCACCCTTTCTGAATTCTCTAGCGCGCAGTCGGGAAAGGGCCGCCTACGGAGTTAACCTGGGCCAAAAGGCCAGAAGCTCTTCTGGTTCAGGTCGCAGAGTCGAGTAGTTGGGAAGCACAGTTGGCCTTCCTAGTTGGCTGTGCGCTTGGATCAATGAGGAGTTCACAGAATGAAATGTTGAGACTCTCTGGGTGGCGAGCCAGGGCTAGCTGTGCCTGCGGAGCAGAGGAAGTCCCCAGAAAGAATGTGCAAACAAGGACCAACTAGTGGCTGCTACAAAACGATGCCTGGAACTGAACATGTAGGACAAATGTGTTCGAAGGAGCGGACAATTTACTGTTCTTTTCCAGTTGAGCTTTTTTTGGAAGGAGTATCATTTATTTGGAATTCCTATCTGAGGTGGGGTTACACCGCCTTTTGCCAAGTAATCTTTGCCCTTTATCCAGCTGAATCTTCCTTTGTATGCTCCTGCTTGAGACCAGTAGGAAACCACTCCTTGTTCTGGTTTAGAAAGTCCTATCTATACCTTGGTTTCCTAACTATGAGACTTGTGTCATTCCTGAGAGCTGACTGTGGCCCAGGAACACCTCTAATCCCCTAATGGAAGCTGAAGACAGCAGCAGGCACAAGAGACTTGAGGTTCTCACTGAGCCAACTGTTAATTAATAAATAATGACTTACTGTTGAATAATATTAATATCTTTCAGTGAACATATACCATGTGATAGGTATTGTCATAACCGCTTTGAAAGAATGACTTAAATTATATCTAGCTCTTATTAGGTGCCAGGCATTGTTCCAAGTGGCTGTCACTTCATAACTCCTTAAACTTCACAACCCTAATGAAGTAGGCGATACTATTCTTCCCTCCTGAAGACCAGGACTTCTGTGGGGCCAGGAGACTTTGTTTCATTCCAGCATCCAACTTGTGCTGGTGGTACAAGGAATAAATGACCCTTTTATATGGATGTGAAAACTGAGAGCTTAAATATATTACTCTAGCCCAGGAATTTCCTCAACCTCAGCACTAAGAGGCTTAGCGGTCAAGAATGAAAGGACATGAATAGAGTACTCATGATGGTGGTACCGGCAGCTTCGCAGGGCTCGGTTGTCAGGACTCCTACTTACCCCACCCACCCACAGTGTGGTAGCGCCTGGCCAACTGCCAGAAACAGGCAGTCGTTTGAAGAGACCACCCAGTGTCTCGGTGGCCAGTTGGCTACCTTGAACTCTTTCCACCCTGAAGAGACCATAATTTATTTTGACAGATATCCACACTTATTCCAAGAATGCGTTTGCTTTATCTGTCTCATGGCCTTCAGCACACACCCATGGGAACACAACTATCTGATTAGTATTTTTATCATGGGATGAGATGACGGGGAAAAAGTCATAGATCACAAGTTACATTTAACTTAGCAATCAAACTATGGGGTTAGAAAGGATAATGTGCTGTGGGATGTACACGTGGTATGCTGAGTTGTAGGAACTGTTAATTAATTTGCTCTTTAGTTTCCCACATGGCTACCTCTTCATCTTACATCCCCATATGAAGAGATCCTTGAAAATGGGCCGAAAGTCCAGAGTGAGGTAATGGGAATTATAAATATCAGAAGAACTATATCTGAGGCAAAGTTCAAGTTTTAGCTATTCTTAGTGCACAGGTCTTGACAAGTAAGTGGAAACCAACTGTAGAGGCACCACAGAGGAAGGGCTTTGAGGAACTTGCCTAAGTAGCATTAATTGTGCTTTATGAGAGTGACCCATTTAGAAGCCGTAAAACACTGCAGATACTGGTGTTGGTGGTTGTTACTAATCGAAGTTGAAATGTAAGAGGAGTGACAGATTTCAAAGAGGACTTTTAAAATCTGAAGAGATCGTTGTGTCACAGCTGTGGGAGAGAATTGAGGAATGTGTGTGAAGCAGGTCACCCTGGGGAGGTCAGGACAGGGGAAAAGAGAAAAAAAAAAATAGCCCCCAAGCTTTGAGGCCAGTCTCCTTAAATTTCCTGGTTCAGATTCAGTTTCCTGTTTCAAAGTCTGACTGAGGATCCTGATCTTTAGATTCAAATATCTGGACATGAGTGGAACATGAAATAATAAAGGATGGTATATTTGGGCAGTGGAGGTAGAAGATCTGAGAATCTGGGTGGGGAAGACATTCTGTTTGAAATATTTCCCAGGGAGAGGAGTCAGGGTTTAAAGTCACTGACCTGAGGTTGTAGGTGAGCTCAAGAGGCTGAGGTAGGAGGACTGCAAGTTTGAGGCCAGCCTGGACAATTTAGGAAGACTTTGTCTAAAAATAAAAGCAAAAAGATCAGAGATATCATTCCATGTTGGAGCACTTGCCTAGTGTGGGTGAGCTCCTGAGTTCAATCTCTATTACTAGGGAAAAGAAGATATTGGCCTGAACAGGTTTATCTTAAGCATCAAAACTGATTCTTCCTGCCTGCCTTTCTTTCTTTCTTTCTTTCTTTCTTTCTTTCTTTCTTTCTTTCTTTTTCTTTCTTTCATCTTTCTTGTGGGGGGTGGGGGTGGGGGGGACGGGATCTCACTATGTAATCCAGCTCAGCCTTGATTGCTATCGGTAGACCAAGCCACCCTTGAACTTGTGATCTTCCTGCCTCAGTCTCCTGAGGGCTCAGATTACAGACACATGCCACCAAGCCCGCCTCGTGGCAAGTTTTTAGATTGCCATTCTGGCACAGACCCACCCCTCATGGCCCTTGTTTCCTGGTGATGCTTCCCCACTGCTTGTCACTCATCCACTGTTATCTCCTCACCCTGTTTCTGCACTGCCACTCCTGTTATGCAGAATGTCTTTTTCTCTTCTTCTCTTTGGGCAATATTTTCTGAGCCAGATGAAGGTTTCTTCTATGTGGTCTTTAGCACCTGGCCAGAATTGGCTGGTCCTCCTGTGTACCTGATAAAGTGGTACTGACTTGATTGATACGTTGTAAGTTTCTTAGGCTAGGGCTACCTCATTTTCTGTTTTTAATTCAGTGCTCAACTGACACAAGAAGACGCGCTGAATGTGTAAATTTAGACACATCTGGAAATGGCTAATCAGGCGCTCTCGACTTAAGTCACAAATAAGCAAATAAATGTCGGAGCCATAGACCTGTGAGTTCATACAGGGAACATAAGTAAGAGGTACAGATGCTGCTCGGTATGGGGCTACATCCTGATAAGTGCACTGGAAAATAAGCATTTTCCCAAGTAGAGAATACAGGGAGTCCACTGACTCCATGCAGGAGCTTAGCAACACAGGCGCGCTGTGGAGCTCTCCCTTCCACTGGCATGGCTAGCCAAAGCTTGCAGAGCGAGGATTGCATGGCATATTGTAGCCTGGGGAAAGATCACAATTCGAAATTTGAAGCATGCATCTCCTGAATGCCTATTGATTTGCACTAAAAATCTTAAACCATTGTTAAGTCAGGGACAGTCTGCAGATGTAAAAATAAATATTAGGTGACATTATAGAAAGTATTTTCTAAAGACTCTAACACCAAGATAGAAACCCATCTGTCTCTGCTGATAGAGACGTAGATAGTCTGGTCTTTATTTTCTTTTCTATGATTTTGTGATTTAGGATCTAAATCCCACAAGGTGAAGAGCTGATAATGAGACAAATGGCAGACGATAGATGAGAAAGAAACCCCGTCTCCCTCACCTCTCGCCCGTGTGCTCCTCTGTTAACTGTTTCCACCGTGGTCACATTCAAGGAGAAAGGTCAAAAAATAGACCCTTGTAATAGGGTTATCTGTTTTGGTGGAAGAAGCATTCTACTTTTTAATTCATATTTTTAAAAAGCCTAAACCCTTTTATGTGCAAATAATCACTAGAAAAGCATTTAAGATTTCAGTTCTCATAGTACACTTAATGTGGTTTTTATAATCCTAATAGAATACCTGTGCTAATTTCTACTGTAAGTTTGCTCTGACAGCTTCTTTTGCCATCAATGGTAAAGACATTAGCCTTAGCTTGACTCTAGGCTGTTAAAAAAAAAAGGGAAATGATTATTGGAAAGGTTGAGCTTTTCCCTAGGCTGTATTTATTCTAACTCGACACTTTGCATCACATGAACTATTGACTTCCATCAAGACAATGGTGAATATGTCTAGTGATATTATGAATGCTGGGGGAAGAAGTTGACCAGCAGGATGTCTGACAGCGTGAGGGTCTGTTTGCTCCGTGGTGGGACTATCTGCTTTCTTAACAGATTCCGAAGGTGGAGAACAGAAGAGGCTGAAGGACTCTTGTCCTGCAGTGTAAGCAGATAATGACACTTCAGCTGCCTCTCTCCACAGGCAGGAGGTTAGGCCTTGCAATTTTGCTGGAGATTTTTTATTTCCTAATACCAGTATCATTAGTTGACAGATGGATTTTTGCCTGGAGTCATATTTTAAGAAGGCTGCCTCCTGCTACGTAATCTCTTTAAACTGTAATTGACAAGTGGGATGAATTTCATTTCCCTCAATTTTAGATGAACATACTATAAGGAACCCATTCTTTAATCTGTGGAACACACTGGTCTGATAAATATTTATTGAGCATTTACTATGTGCCAGACACTCTGCTGGGGACTAGAGGACAATGGAGAACAACAAAGATACTTTTCTTACTCTTCAGTGACAGCAACACGCCAGAATTTCAATTCGAATGTGCTCATGTAACAGGATTTTTCACGTTGATCGAGAAGCCTGGGACTAGAATTTTGACCTGGTTCTTTTACCTTTTAAGTTGAAAAATAAATCTTACTAGGTTACAATAATATTGACTTTTTTCTGTACAAAGGCTAGTCACTCCTTTTGCTAAGTTTTTTAGGCTATAGCTTCTCAACTAGAGAATAGTCTCAAACGATTTTAGAAATTCTTCTTGAACTTCAAGGCTGGTTATTATGGGTGTGGCTGGTAAACTGCAGCCCGACTTCTCAGCCCAGCACGTGGGACTTCACTGCTCATGGCCACAGAATTTAGATTTATATTCTTCCCTTTCTACTTGTCAGTGATGTTGGGAGAAGAAAGTACTGTCTTCCTAAAATTTTGCTTTGACTGATTGGTGGAATGGCTCAGCATAGCACTAAGTACCCAAGTTTGATTCCTCAGCACCACATAGACTGGGCGTGGTGACGCACACCTGCAATCCCAGCATTTGGGAGGCTGAGAAAGGAGGATTGTTGTGAGTCCAAGGCCAGCCTGGGCTCCATAGTGAGTTCAGGACCAGCCTGGGCTACAGAGTGAGACCTTGTCTCAAAAAAAAATTTTTTTTTGCTTACTTAAAGGGGACACACACGCATGCACACATCCTCACACATGCATACAGTGTGGGTAGGCATTTGTGGTTTCTGGGGTACCATAGGCAAATATGTACTTGCTGAAATTCTGTTTCCTCCTCACTCTCTGGGAAGCCAAATGAGCCTGGAACAACCCCTAGAAGTAAACTCTCCAGTCCATTTTCCTGTAGTATTATATGAATTTATCATACCTCGAGTGCATCATGCACCATGATTCCCCTATGGGCATCACCATACCCTAAGGGAAGGGCTACACTGGGGCATGATTCACAGGAAGGGACAACGCCATTAGAAAAGGCTAATGAAGTGCTCCACACCCAGACCTCTCAGGTTCCTGAAAGCCACCAAAATTAGGCAGAAAAGGAAGAGCCAAACTGTACCACTATATGCAGTAACATAAAATATTCCTGCTGTGGACAGAGAAACGCTTGGTGAATTCTGTGTTTGTTTGAGAAGAATTTTTTTGTTAATGTAAATTTGGAATCCACTGCTTCAGAGAGTTATTTTTATTCCTGGGATATGCATGTCTGCACCATATGTTTTTTTCAGAACTTATGTACAATACCTTGGAAGATGAAAGGAAGACTTTGGGAGGCATATGACCTTCATTTCACACTGTGGAGAGGTCTCCATGGGAACTATATTTGAAATATCTCAGCCTGGATTACTGAACACAAACCACCCTGTAGTACTGAGCACAGTCTTCACGAATAACCAGCGCTGTAAAGGTGTTGCTGAGAATTTTGGAACTCACAGAGTTCCTTGACAGGGCAAGTCACTGGTCCCAAAGAGAAGTGGAGATTTGCTCTGGAAAGGATAGAAGTAGCTTTCCTTCCAATGGGTAAGAAAACGTTGGACTTTAACACAGAGATTGGGATTTGGAGTTGGGGTGAATCCTAAAGAGAATTTTTAAGATGGGTTTATCTTGGTAAATTGTTGTAGCCATTCAACAATCACAGTTAGTACAGCTTTCATTAGTGTGTTGAAGTGTTCTTCTGTTGTCGCCAGCAAAGCCTATTCCACCCGCATCCCCTGGTATGCCAGATGAGAAGCCAAGGGAAGGATGCTGAGGGCTCTCGTCCTTCATCTCCCTCTGCCCATGATAGAATGGTGAGTGTAGCCTCAGATCTGAGGGAATCATGGCTTTGGGGGTCCTCAAGGGCAACATTAACTAACGGCTCAAAGTTTCTTGAATCAAATAAGAGGATCGAGCGATGGGTGAGCAAGGATGTGAACCAACCCTTCCTTGTCCCAAGTTTAGTGGAGGAAGGTCAGCTTCCAAAGGAAAACCGTGGGAGGCAGGCACTCGCCTGCTTGCATGGTCCTGAGCACGTGTGTCTTTCCTTGTCCACCCTGAAGGACACCTGCTGTCTTTATGTTCTAGAGGATGCCGAGTGTTGTGTGCAAATGGGAGGCTGAACATACAGAGAATGTTGCAGACTCTCATCATATACATATCCTACCTTTGGCAATGGTAATGTGACAGTTAGTTTTAGGTGTCAACTTGGTGAGGCCATAGTATGCTTGGACGTTAGGTTGAACACTAGTCTAGATGTAGATGTTGCTGTGACAATGGTTTCTAGATGTAATTGACATGTACAAACAGTAGAATTTGAGTACGGCAGAATGGGCCCTACAGTGTGGGGGGAACTTATCTCACCAGTTAAAGACCTGAAGAGCAGATTCTGAAGTTCTCCCCAAATTTAATTCTGCTGCAAGATTGCACGCAGAAACCCTGCCTGAGTCTCCTGCCTGCTGCCTTCTTTTGAGGATTTCAAGCCTGCACCAACAACTTTTTGGACTTGCCAGCTTCCTCAGTCAAGAGTCAATTTCTCAATTGTATGAGTCAATGAGGCACACCATAAATATGTGTGTGCATAATTCTTTTCTGTGTGTATAGTATTATAATATAATCGCATATGCAGTGTACTATGTAACAAGGACTGGTACGGGCTGCCGAGACAGACACACCCCCTCCTGTCACTGTGCTCCTGTTGGATTCTAATGCTGCTGGCCTGTCAGAAGATGGAGCTTCATTCAACTGGTCTTTAGGAGAATGGTCTTCAACTGAACTAGTCCCCACTATCACAAAGGCTGGAGACCGGGGATATACAATAGAATATCATACGCAACAGTATGTTATAATAAAGTTCTGTTTTCCTGGAGAGCCATGATACAGGCACTCTGGAAAGGAATAGACACCTAGTGTGTTGTTCAGGAAACACATAGCATCCCATTGAGAATTCAGACAAGTTTCTGGATTTGACCTAAAGCCCACAAAAACGTTCTACTGAAACCTTTGGTTAGGAAATACCGGAGACCTTTGCCCTCAGTCCAAGGTCTCTGATCAAACCTCCCGACAGCATTGACGCCTGCCTCCATCTCCTTGGTTCCTGTCCTACTCGGACCCTTACGTGACCCTGTGCTGTCTTTGTCCCATTGGCAACTGTGCGTGGTTGTAACCACACAGTCGCTCAGGGAAGCGCCTGTGCTAGCGGTGCGAGGCAGCTTTACAAACACTGTCTGTGTGAGCTAGACCTGAATTCTTCTCTGATTTAAAGATCCTCTGCGACTATCAGAGCCGTGGGGATGATGCTGACCAGAAAGAATGTGCATGGCTGTTCTCATGCCAATTTTATAATTCATCGTTTAATAATCTGTAACTGAGGAGCTGAGTGGAATCATCAGGCCCTGCCTCGCCAGGGCCTCGCTGGGGTCTCGCTGGGGTCTGAGCTCTCCGTGTTTTGTTACAGAGCCAGGGCCGAATGCAGCTATTGGAGCTGTCACCGGGATTCTGCCTCACCCAAATATTGATAATAATTATTCCTGCTTCACATGGAAAGCATTTATTTAAATATTTGTAATGGAAAGGCTGTTCTTATTGATATTCAAGCTTTACAGTAAGAACATCAAATGTGAATATGACATTTATAAACGGCTGTTGGAGAAAGCTCTATCTCTCTCCTGCGTGGTAGGCAGGGCCCCGGGCTGGCATTGTTGGTCATCTGTTCTTCATAGAAATAGGGAGAAGTTATTACCAGAGGATAATTAAACCCACAGAAATGTCTAAACGCTGCCAGGCTACAACCATCCCCAACACCACACAACAGCCTGTTATGATCAGCAGAATCAAACAGCCAGGGCTTTGAGTCTGAGGGGGTAAATTGTGTAATTTTTTTTCACCCTGTCATTATCCCTCCCCGGGCTTTCCTGGATTACAGTCACAAGCGGGTCACATCATATTATGCGCTCTTCGTGCAAAGTGCCTTGGAGTGGAGCCTGGGTCCTCGTCTAACTGGGAGTGACCAGCACATCAGCATTAGGAACGAAAGCTGCTTTTGCCCCTTGCCTGCCACATCGCCGTGCTGCCAGGAACCCGCTGTTGCGTGTCGGCCTTGTCTGTTCTCCTCGCCTGCCCTGGGTGGTCTTCTGTCTCCTGAATCAAATCCCCTTTGTTCTTTATGACGTGGGGCATGTTCGTTGCTCTAATCAAGATGACTTTATTTCCAAGACAATGTCTGATCACTTCCAGGGCTATGTGAAGAGCCTTTTATTTAGGGTTTGAGGGGTAGCCAAGACCCTCGCTGGGCTTACCTGTACCTGTAACACTGGGCTGACCTGATGTCTGTCAATATAAAGAAGGCTAAGATGATCTTGTGGGAAGCACCCTTGAGGGGAGGGATTTTTTTTTAAAAATCAGAGTCTTACCTGCCAGAGGGAAGGAGGGAGATTGAATCCAGCCTAGGGCTGTTGGGAGCCTTGAATTGTTGCCTCACTCCTGGAAACACATCAGAGTGTCTGAGCTTTTGGGAGTGAGGGAGGGGGTGGGAAGAGAGAGTGAGAGAGACAGAGATGAGGACGAGAGAGGGGAGAGACAGAGATGGGGGAGAGAAAAACGTCATAAAAGTTAAACTCTGTGGTGAGTCAGTGCTCAGTGATATGCTTTTAGAAACCCATCTGCCAGCCTGTGACACAAAGAGAGGGGGTCTGAGTGCCCAAAGTGGCTGGGTGGGTGGCTTGCTCTGCCTGGTCTCCCAAGCACCCCTGGTAGATGCCTGCTGCGTACACCCAACTAGACAGGATGGTGATCCCCAGGGAGCCTGCACACCTTTTGGGCATTTCTGTATGAGCACCCAGGATGCTTTTGTCCTCTTACACATGTTCGTCGGCCCGTCTTGCATGGTCAGCTCTCCATGCAGTGTGAACCCTTTGGCGGGAGCACGATCTTGCATTCAATGTTTGTTCGAAGCAGTACTAAGAACAGTTTTGCCTTAAAAATAGAGTCGAAGTGTACAAGTGGTCTAGCGTTCCAGTAGACTGCTGGCTACTGAAGAAGCCTGCTTTCAAAGAATAGTTTTAGAGACAAACTACTTAAGTAGAGTCATGGGAAGGAAAAATTGGAGAACAATTTAGGAGACATAACCTTTAAAATCGAAAAACACTGGGAAAAATGTGATAAAAAGAATATTATGCTTAGCCAAGTCTGCCATTTAGTGATAAATCTCTTCTTATTTACATTGGGAACTGTCTATTTCATCCAATTAATGTGGCCTTAAAGTCGATTTTTAATTTCTGAGGGCTTTGTTAAAAGAAAGCCAAAAAAAAAAAAAAATGGAGCACACCGATAAGTTGCAGAGTGCTTGGGGTGCTTTAGGAGGAATTGCATGGGGTTCAGAAAGATGAATCATGTAATTTCATAAGAATTCTCTATAATGTAGTATGAAATTATGCTTCCATGCTCTAAAGTGTTTCTAAATAGCTCTGGCCACATCTTAGATATTCACTGTCTGAGAATGTATAATTTTAGAAATCTCGACTGGATGGCACAATTTTGTCTAAAGGATGTTCAGGGAGTTGATTTCTACTGTCTTCAGAGTGGAGGGAATCCTGTTCTCAGTTGGATCTCAGCCCTTGCTACTGTTGCCTCCTGGCCCATAGGTGTCAGAGCTTTCAGATTTTTCTAGCTGGGGGAGGTGGCCTATGCCCACAAACAGGAGTTGATCCATTGGACCTTTTTCTATCGTTTGCTGCTTGACTTTAGTTCTGCACGACCTGTATTTGTTCTGAGCTGGCTGTTAGTTCTCTGCTAAGTTGCTAAGTGGTAATTCAGATTTTGCCTTAAGGCAAATGGGCTGACCACCCTACAAACACACAAACTTTGTTGTATATCTGGTAGGGAAAGTATTTTAAGGGAAATTTTTGATCAGCATCTTAATGGGTTTTGTAGAATCTAAGGAATGTAGGAAATATGCTTATTGAACGGACTTCTTATGGACTTTTAGACTAATGCTAAATAATGATGCAATGATTAGTGGTGCCATTGATAACGTTGAACAACACTCTTCAAATTCCACTATTGCCATGTTTTGACTTGATTGCTTTTTTTTTTGAGACACTGCCTCACTATGTAGCATAGACCAAACTTAAACTCAGGGCAATTCTCCTGTCTTAGCCTCCCGGGTGCTATGATTACAGACATGCACCACCAGGCCTGGCTTATATGCTACTGAAGAATCAAACCCAGGACCTTGCACTTGTTTGGCAAACATTTTAACTGTGAGGCTACATCCCTAGCTCCAAATACTTTCTTTTCTCTATGATATGAATCAATAAATTAACTTTTTCCTGTTCTGCTCACTAGTGTACTTTCTTCAGAGAAACTGCTGCTGTCCAGAGAGGCTGTATGCAAAGGAACACCCTTGTATGATATTTTAAATACTGCCTTAACTCTTTAAGCTAGCAACATTTTAAAAAATGGAGAGGGGCAACATTTGTGTGGGAAAGACTGTAACCAAATAATTAAGTTGCTTGAGAAATTCTAGCTTTTTCAGGTTCTAGCTCTCCTTAAAATGGGGAAGATCTTTTGTAGTCTTGTGTAAGCCACAGCTTTAATCTGGGGGAGTCCAATTCCCTGACCATATTGCTGCTTACTTGAATATAACTCTTTCCCACTTGCACATCGATTAGAATCCTGTGATTGATTTACAAGGAAAATAGTCGATTCAAAAGGGATATTATAAAGAATTAGACTTAATAGATCCGTTTTCATTAGGAAAGTCAAATTCAATGTAACTAAGATACCCAGAATATTTTTCTGTTAGGAAAAGTCAAATTGTCCACAGTTCTCAGGAGAAAAAATGTAAGCTGTGGAGTAGTGATGTAACAATTCAATGTAATGAAGTTGGTATTTTGAATTTCTTGATTGAAGCCATGAAAATTTAGAAGCAAAAATCTTGAACTTTTCTTAATTTTTAAAGTTGATTTTTAAAATATTCATTTTTAGGATAAAAATGATAAATGCAACCTCCTCCCTTCCTCTCAAACGTGGTTTCCTGTTTGCAATGCCATGAGAGAGTGCCTCCACCTCTACCTTCACCATGCGCTTCCACCATTTTCCAACTGCCCACCCACAAATGGACTGGTAACCTTTTGAAACTGTGTGAGTTAAAATAAACTTCTCCTCTCCTTAAATTGTGGATGTTGGGTATTGAGTCACAGAGATGAAAAAGTAACTAAGATACCCAGAATATTTTTCTGTTTTCCAATTTGCCACTGAGATGGGGTTGGAAGAGGAGTTGGTGAGGTTCGCTCCTTTGTTTCCGTAGCTGACAGTTGGCTGTGTGGGAACAGGCAAGACTCTGTCCTGCTACTGGCAGAGATATGGTCTCCCAGGGAGAGCTTGGCATGGGGACAGTCTATGGCCTGTGGGGTCAAACAGATCTGTCCTCTATGCCTGCCCCCAAAACCTTGGGCAAGAGGTTCAATTTCTCTGACTTTTCATCTCTAAAATGAAAAAGAAAATATCTACCTTTCAACATTGCAGCTGTAAAAGAGATCTTGTGCAACATTCTAGAATCGAATTCTTAATCTCAGTGATTTTTTGTAAAGTACCTCATGTCAGTAGTTGCTCTGCTGAGGCTCTACTGAGATGTCCTGGGAAGCCACTGAAGAACATACAGCTCCTGGAGATGCTAAGTGGCATTTCATTAATCATAGGTCTAGTCCCAGTGCCCCATTTCTATAGGCAATAAAACTAGCTGGAGGCACAGGTATCACCAAGTCGGGTGGCCTGCCGTGCTGAGGCGTGCCAGTTTGCCTTCTGGAGGGTGGAAATCGGGGTCGACATAGTGCAGCTTGTACTTCTTTTGGGGCCAAACTGCATAGTTCCATTTGAATCCAACTGCACACAGGCAAGCATGGCCAATTGACTTCTAACTTCGAATTTGACTGTATAAATTACCTACATTCTCTAAATTGTACTCATGTCCTCCTTGCCATAAAATCATTATAAATCATTATGAAATAACTTGTGACAGTATTGATATGGTGGAACCCAAAAGCTGTTTAAGTTCTATCCACTGGCTTTTCCTGTAGTTATTTTTTAAAATCAGCTCACTGTTCTCTCTCTTTCCTGCAAGTCAGTGGGTGTTAGTGTCATGAACACGCGGTCAGGGTTTGAGTCAGGGTTGAGATTTCACCTACTTCTTTCTCTTGCTGTGTTCTTCCTCTGCATTTATTCTTGTCATTTCTGAGTTAGGGAACCCAGGCTCTTATTTAAATTGCTTGTCGAAAACTCTTCAGTGTCTGGACCTGTAGAATGGAGTTAATGTTACCCCTTTCCTAAGCTATTGTGGAGAACAAATGCAATCACGTAGCCATTAAGCACAGGGGATGTACACAAGCTCTGTCAACAGGTAACAGTCATGCATGAATGCATCCCAGGAAAACATCCTGCAAATATGTAAGTTAATTCACAAATAATGTGAAACAAAGGCCTTGAGTTCCGTCTCCAGTACCAAAAAAAGTAATGATGGAATAAACGTGTCCAAAGCTAAAAGGAGTATTATGAGGAGGATTCATGGCAACGTGTCTTTTACTGTAATAATTTAAAAAGTTTAATTTGAACATACACTGTAGTTTTGATCACACCTTATGTTTTCATCCTAGAGAATCTCAAGACACTCCCAAGAAAAATGGAAGTCTTTACTCCACAGCTTTATAGCAGTCAGTCTCCTTTCCACGTGTACTAGACTGCGGTGAAATTCTGTTGGTTGCTACTAAGGGGGCATTATAACTTGAATATGTGTACCCCATGCAAAGATCCCACTGAAGCTTAACCCCTCACAAAAATAACATGAAGAGGCGGGATCTTTACAGGATATTGAATGATGAGGCTTTGCCTTCATCCGTGGGATTAGTACCTTATGAAAGGGTGGCAGGGACTAGGTAGGTCTCTTTGCACCCCCTCCCCTTCGCCATGTGAGGTCAAGGTTTCTTTCCCTCTTGAGGAAGCAGCAGACCAGCCCCTCACCAGACACTGAGATCTCTGGCGTCTTCATCTTAAACTCTCAGCCTCTCCAATTGTGCAAAACCCATTTATCTCAGGTATTTTGTTCTAGCAGCACGAAGGGATTAAGACAGAAATCTAACTTGTACTAGTTTATGAATATGCATAAAACCTACTCAAATCTTGCTTTTTCTATCTGTAAAATGACCAATGTAAACTGAATTACCCTTTGTTTTTTTGTGATTTTGAATGTGTGTGTGTGTGTGTGCATGTGAATGTGAGTGGGTGTGTGGGTGTGAATGTGAGTGGGTGTGTGCACACACTTGCACACATGTAGGAAGCCAGGGCAGGGTGTGGGCAATCATTAGGTTCCCCGTCTGCTGCCAGGTAAATGGTGACTGCGTCACAGTAAAACGTGGAACCAGAAGCCGCAATATTATGAACAGGAAACACTGGGTGTGTTTTGGGGGGGAGGTTGGGTAGCCAGCTGTGTCGACAGTCACGATGGCATATGCCTTAGAAATACAGCTTCTGATTGCCTTCTTCAAGTTACTTTTTAACCACAGATGCTGATAAGCACAGGTATTAATGAAGCAAAGCAGGATTCTAAGTCATCATCCCAGGAAAATAAGGAAATACAATTAAATCTTTGTAAATACGATGACGTGAAGTCAGGTGATTTCAGCTTCGTGGAATTGTTGCTGAACTAGGGATCTGAGACGGCGCTTTCAAATAATCTCTGAGAGATGAGTGGTGTTTTGTCATCGAAACAGAATCAAGGGGTGCCATGCAGCTGTCCCTTCAGAAGGGAACATGCCAGGTGCAATGTGGCACGCTGGCCTCTTGATGATGATTTATGAGCCTTGAGCTCAATTACCATGTGCTTGATGGAGATGTAATTTGTAATTTTAGGGAATGGAGTTCCAAATATTTGAAAATAGAAAGCTCAGCCCTACCTCATTAACTGTTTATTTTAAAGGGTCCTTTGTGCTAATCACTTTTCGTAGGGACTTTTATTGCCTTATGTCTGGGCTGAAAGAGAAGCTAATTGTGTTTGTTTGCTGGAGTTAGTTTTCAGCCATTCCTAATTAATTCAATTTTTCTCCCTCTCACACATACCAAAAAAAACCATTAATTTATCAATAAGTACTATTTGAGTTTAACTTATAAAGTAGATAGACCAAGCCATCTGTTGGGTAACACTACACTCTCCCAATCTCTGCAGGGACAGATGAGACTAAGAGCCCAGATTCTGACTCGGAACTGCCTGAGTCCAAATTCTACCTCTGCCACTGAGTATTAGTGTGACCACGGATATCAGTAACCTGGATAAGTTACTTAACATCTCTGCATTTCCTCCTGACGGTAAAAACCTTACTTGAATGGCAAATATATGTTAAGTACTTAGTATAGTGTCTAGCACCTAATAAATGCTAAGGAAGGGTTTTCTGCAATTCTTTTTAATTGAAAAAGACAGTGACATTTCTTTTTTAGAAGGATGGGCTTAAAAAGAAAACTTTCATTCCCGAAGGAAGATTTCCTAAAACCTACATTAAGGTTTTATATATATATATATATATATATATATATATATATATATATATATATATAATGCTGTTGTATGAACAGATCCCGAGGTGTTGGACTGGGGGACCTAATAGGGAAAGGAATCCCCTTGGAAAGGGCAGTGCTTCCGAAGAGGAGTCAGGTGGGACAAACTTGCTGCGGACTTCTGCCTCCGGAAGGGGCGGGCCAGGAGACCTGCCTCTTCCTGTTCTCCCTGTCGTTTCCCCAGAGCCTTCAAAGCGGAGTTGCTCACGGGGACTCTGAGTCAGAACACCAGCTCTGTTCTCTCACAACATGACACAGCGGTAGGATAGGTTTGATGCAAATGGTCTTCTGATTTTTTTCCTCAAAGCGTTGATAGAGAGTAAGGTTTGGGTGAAAGAAATGGCCGATCATTTCTTGTCATCCAGGGAATCAGTCACCCACTCCAAAGAGCATGAACCCGGCAGCTGGAGGACACAGAGCTTCAGGCCCCACCCATCTGGCAGACCCCAAAGGGTGTTTTCTAGCTTGGGAAAGCTGGCATTCAGTAAATTATTGGCGCGGGCTCCCACAGTGATCAACCTCCTGTTGGGACTGTGGGAACTTACGGAAAGGAAAATGGAACTTTCATATACGTGGATAGATTGCACAATTTTAAGGAGATTTTTCTGAGTGACATTTTCTTTCCCCAACAGAATGACTTGAGAAGTTTTGTGTACATCATCTTGTCGCATTCTTGGGTAACAATTCTCCATGGGTCTCTCACATTTCTGCGTGTTTCTTGAGTGGAGACATTGGCTGCTCTTTTTCAGACAATCTTTTTTTGGGAATGTTTATGCAGTGATCAGCCTGGCAGATATCATCTCCCTGTGAGGAAAGTGTGGGCATGCTTTCCATCCAGCATAGTAACTACAGTGCCTTTTTTAGGGGGAACAGGGCAGGCAGGCTTGCACTATCCATTATAATAATAGACTGGGGTTCAAGAAGAACAGGATTCTTCTCCTGAGATGTAACCCATTACAAGTGCAGTTGTTTGAATGGTATCAGGATTGGGCATTAGGGGCTTGAGGAACTGGCACAAATGTATGCTGATACTCTGGCTACCACTGTTCTTGTGAGTAACAAACTGTCCTTCATTTCTGACTCAGGAGTCATACGTCTCCCATTAGCCATTTATGAAACAGTGGCAGGTTGACTTGTGGGCTTGCAAGTAAGGTAAAATCTCAGATGCCTTATAGTTCTTGATGTGCATTCTTTCTAGGCTTATGGAGATTTGCAACATGTCATCGTATATCAGTGACTGGTACAACTGGATGTGATTCTCACGGTGCACTGTAGCTGTGTAAATAACAAAGTCTCTTTCTGCCAGCTTTCTGGTCTATGTCTCTTTTGGGAAAGCTTTTAATTTCTGTTTAGATATTGAAGATCTTTGCTACACTGCAAGACTTCATATGACACTTTATCCATGATCGTAATTTCCCTTCTCCAGCATGTCTGCTGGTTTTACTCTTCTAATCTTCCTCAATTTTTTTTTAAAACAGCCTTTCCAAAATTTCTTTCCTGGAAGACAGTTCTGCATTTTCTTAGTTCCATAAATAGTAGGTAAATGAATGGGGCCTTGTATATCTTAACCAAAGTCTGTCTGAATCCAAATCCATATGCTTTCAGCTGTATTATTCTGCTTTTCCACAATAAAAAGAGTAACCACTAATGCTTATTGAAGATGTATTCTGATCAGGCACTGAAGTAAGAGCTTTACATGAATTCTCGTCCTTAATCTTCCCAGCAACTCCACGGGGAAGGTTCCGTCATTATCACTTCCACACTGATGAAAAAACTCGATGGCTGAGAAAGTGGGCGAACGTCTGCAATCTAACACAGCGAGTAGAGAGTGGGAGGGGACTGGGAGCCCGTGTCTCTCTTAACTGCCAGACCACATCTCCTTCCAGGGAGGTCCTGCCCAGTTGGTATCCAAATAGCACAGTAAATGAAGGAGGCTTTGTTGAAATGAATTATGCCACCCACAGGATATTCATCTTAGGTTGCAAAGATGACCTAAAGCCAATCGCAATGCAATGAAGATTGCATAGCCTTGATTGTTCTAAAGAATTTCCAAGAAAAGCTACACGTTTGTTGTAAACTTTTTTAGATCTGCAGGGGATCCAGTTGCTCTCTTATTTATATTGACGCCAGGTATAAATGACTATCAAATATCTCATCACCTGAGCATTGGTTTTGCATTTGTTTCCTTATTTACATAAGCTTTATCCTATCCTATATTCTTTATTTCTTCCATTAGGTCTCTTAAATTCAAATGGTATGTTGCTGAACTTTTTTTTTTGTTATGTCTTAATATTTATGAGTCACTATTCCAGACAAAAGAAAAGGCCAGCCAAGCCCTGTGAGGAATTTTACAATATTACCAAACAATGGTGATGAAAAAGAACAAAGAGCTTCCAATATGGGTCCTTGCTCAGATATTTATTTATTGTCCGAGTGATTTTTGTCAAGTTTCTCATCTCCACAAGCCTCAGTGTTTCATCTGTAAAATGAGATAATGTTATGTAGCCTGCAGCCTTAGTATGGATTAGAAGCAACATGTTTAAGGAAACTGGCCACACAGTAGGTACTTGAGAAGTTGAAAATCACTATGGTTGTTTTTAACATAATTATTGTCATTATTAACCTATCATTAGTTACGAATGTATCAATATTTATATCTGTATAGATCCATTTAGAGGTACATCTCTAGTCTTACCAATAAAAGAATAAATAATAATAATCATAAAACCAACTCTGTTGCTTCCCAAAGTCAATTTAAATGATTTTTTAAAACTTTCTACCTTTGTAGAAATTGAATTAGGATTCTCTGGGTAGAAAAATATACTCAACTATAAGCAGATATTTCATCCCAAACACTTTATTAATAAAGTTTCAAACTTCTAACATTAATAAAATTGGCCACTGGCCTCTCTTCATTTGGAAAATTCAAACCTGGAGAATGTGGGTGACATTTTCTGGGTCTGGTATTATCCAGTGTCCAGCTTTCTCTGTGGCATGTGCCTGTTATATTTCTATGGCAACTCCCTTTACCATTTTGTAAGGGACAAAGGAATGCTTTCTAATATGTTAAAAGCATTGAATACCAAGTACCATTTAACGTTCGTTCCAGTCTTTCCTCCAGTGTTGCTCTTCCAAACATTTCCTTTAATTAAATACTAGTTTCTAACAACATACAACATATTGTGTTTCCTTTTTTTTTTTAAGATTATTCTCTCACTTCTTTTTCAGCTCTTGAAATCCTATTCATTTTCCAGGCAAAGCTACAAGGCCCTTTTTCCCTGGAGGCGCAAGTCACTATTATATAAGCCAGGGTTTTCTACCTTTATAATACTCATATTTTCCTGTTCATTAGACCCTTCACTCAAATATATCCAGGTGGGTGAGCCATTTGTACATTTTGATCTTCCAGAGGGGAAAAAAAATTGGGGCTGTGTGTCTTTTTGTACTGCACAGTGCTTAAAAGAGTCCTTTACCGTCATAGATGCCAATCTAGGCTAATGGAAAGAATAAATAAATAATGACCGGTTTGTTTGGAAGTAAAACAGTCAAACGCTGGCTGATAGAGTGGGGTAGTTACAGAGGGCCAGGCTGGAGACGCAGTCTGTTGCCTATTACATGAATGACTTGAGAAAATAATTTAAACTCCTTGAACTCAGCTCCTTCATCTGCCAAAGCACACATTTTCCTTTTTTGCCTCTATCTTTGGCCTGCCTACCTGTAGGATAGTTGTGGGAACTGGCTAAAGCAATGCCTGTGTAGCCTTAACGCTCACCCACCCTGGGATGAAACTCCCTGACAGATGGGGCGCTCAGCTGACATAAGACATTTTAATCGCAAGGTTTGTACGTCAAAATCTCACATCATTTCAGAATGTTATCAGACTCTGGATATGACACAGCAAAGACAATTCGCTTACTATCACCCTTGTTTTCTATCCATGCACTCACTTATGCAGTGAGTATTTATTGAGTGACTACCACATATCAAGCACCGGGCTATACATATTTTAAAAACACATGTAGTTCCCTGCTCTGAGGGAACTCGTGTTCATATAGGGAGCTCTAAAGTAGGTATGCAAACAAGCCCACAAACAGGCTAACGCTAGATGAAAAGAAGACCCAGAAAGCAAGGAAAACAAGGCCGTGTGCTAGAGAGTAAGTGGCAGTTGATAGCATTAGAGAGCTGGGGAAAGGGCTCGGTGACCAGAGCGGGTACCAGGAGGAGAGGAAGCCAGCAAGGTCACAGCAAGTAGAAAAGCCTTGAGGTGGCCCGGCGGGAAAGGCTGAGGAGCAGAGGGGTCGGAGGACCGGAGCACAATGGCCTCAGGAGAATGGTGGTGCTGGGTGGGGGACAGGGGATCTTTTTGCTTCAAAAGATAAAGATATACTATTTTCCTTGGCAATAAAGATCAAGGATTTTAAGACTAGTGTAGACAATACTTTAGAGTATATTTATGTAACTAAATCTTAAGGGAATTTTAGCACTATTATGTCTTTATTATTTTAACGCGAGTAAAAAAAGAATCTGAATATTTTTCATAATTGTCAATATTAGAGCAAAATGATATTTTTCTTTTCCGTTGTTATTGCTTTGAATTGCCACCCCCTTTCCTGATTTTTCTTTTCCATAGTTATTACTTTGAATTGCCACCCCCTTTCCTGTCCTTTCATGATCACTAATATTTAGTGTAGGTTTGTCCAACCCATAATAAGCTGGGGATGGCATTGGGTGTAGCCCAACACAAAGTTTTAAGATTTCTTAAAACAGTTTTTGAGGTTTTATGGGATTCTTTTTTGTTTTATAACACCATTGTAAAGTTCTTGAGTACAAACTTTGTAGATAACCATGGGGCACACTAGAATAATTAGTACGTTATATCCACAAACGTAGGAGTATTACCCATGACTTGTATTATCATTGCAAACAGTTTGGCCAGGAGAAGTGAAAACTCATTAAAATGAACTAATAAAGAGTCAGTTGTTCCTCTACAGTCCTGGGGCCGGATAGGAGCTGTGGGTCACCGCTGTTGCCCAATGTCTAGAGCAGGCACGTCCAGCAGTGGTCACGGGCTGTATGCCTTCCTGAAGAACTAGTGATGCAGTACCACAATATCATCAGCTTTTAAAAACATTATTATGTGATTTTCAGTGACTAGACTTATTTGTGACTTTCAGTTTTCATGACTAGATGGCATGGTTCTTGAGCGTGGACTCCGTAGGTGACAAGAGAACACGGTGTAGGGGAGAGTGCGGTGCAGTGCTAACTCCACCTCCTGTGCCACCAATGGAGTCAGACACATAGAACCCACATGTCGCAGGTAGGAGGCTAGAAAATAGGATATACAAAGAACCGAAGAAAAACAGACTCTTCAAATTCAAGGACCTGATTAAAAAATGGGCAATGGAAATGAATAGGCAGTTCTCAGATGAAGAAGTTCAAATGGCCAGTAAATGCATAAAAAAAAAAAAGTTCAACATCCTTAGCCACAAGAGAAATGCAAATCAAAACATCACTAAGGTATCTCCTTACCCCAAAGACAATGGTGTATGTCAGAACTCAAACAGCAATCAGTGCTGGTGAGGCTGTGGGGAAAAAGGAACCCTTTCCCCCTGTCGGTGGGATTGTAAACTGATACAACCACTATGGAGGGCAGTATGAAAGTTCTTCAAAAGGCTGAAAATAAATATTCCCTTTGATGCAGTGAATCTTTCCAGAAGAGTTAAAACCATCATATAAACAAGAGATATATACGTATATCCATATTCATAGCAGCACAGCTAACAATCACTAAAATGTGGAAGGCATCAAAGTACCCGTCGACAGACCAGTGGAAACATAAGTTGTAGCATATGAATACAAAGCACTACTGCTCATCTGTAAAGACAGTTTTGAGGCCTTTGCAGGTAAATGGAGGCAACTTGAGACCATCATGCTCAGTGAAGTGAGTCAGATACAGAGTTAAGTATCGAATGGTTTCTCTAATATGAGAAACTCAGAATACAGTCATTTCATAGAACTGATTGAGGGGGACAGTGGGAGCTTAGGGGAGGGAAGAGGGTGGGAGGAGCAGGAAGGGCGAAGGGAAGAGTTTGTAATTTTGGTGCAATACCTATTTGCACAAAATACTTAAGTTCAGTGTAAACATTATGTATTGCATATATACATATTAATAAAATGGTGGGGAAAAAAGAACCGATGTGTGTCAGATGTTACAGTGTGCCGGTGTGACTACATGTGCTGGTGTAATGGGGAGAATAAAAAGCAGTGATCATGGATAACAGCAATTCAACCTACAGGTGTGCCCGGAAAGATGGATGTTTACTGTTATTAAGCAAACATGTAATTATTTTTATTTACTCAACTTGAGCTTGTGTTATTTTGTAAAATAAGTTGAATACTTTTTAACAGCAGTTAGAGGTACAAAATATATCTTAAGTTTTTCTGCATTTTATTGTTACAATTGCATGTACAACATTGCTAATGCCAGAAATAAAAGTGGTTGCTTATTTATTAATTTTTGGAATGTGTAGAGTACCAATCAGTCACTGAAGTTTATCACCTTTTTTTTTGATACGAGGGACCCATGGCCTTCACATTGAGCTATGTCCCAAAACTTTTCTATTTCTTATTTTTTGAGATAAGTTCTCACCAGTTGTCGAATTGCCTGTGTTGGGCTGGAACTTGACATTCTCCTGCCTCGGCCTCCCAGAGCTGGCATCTCAGGCAAGTATCACTGTGCCAGGTTTGACCTTGTCTCTTTATTATACTTTTATTAGATCTGTGTTCTCAGAGAAAATTGTCTCCTGCTTCATAATCACGCCTTATTCACGTCATTGCTTTTGGCAGTATGTACATGTGCAAATGGCTATTTTCAAGGTCAAAGTGCACAGAGTGAAATTAGCCAAAAAAGCTTCTGATGAGCATTTTGGGAACTCAGAATTGAAATCACTTCCATCAACCAGATATTGATACATTAATTTCACAAAAACAAAGCAAATGTCACCGTACCTTTATGCTTATGTTACCCTCTTTTAAAATACTATGATATAAGTATAAAAAATAAAGTTTGGAGGCTGTAATACCAGCACTATGGAAGGTAGAGGCAGGAGAATTGCAAGTTCTGGCCCAACCTGGGCAATTTGGACATGTGGGGGGAACCTGTCTCAGCTAAACAGTAATGTGGGCTGGAGATGTAGCTCAGAGTGCAGGTCTTGGGTTCAATCCCCAGTATGGCAAATAAATAGATAGAGAGATAGATGAATAAATTTTGATACTTTTATATATTAACAATATATTTTATATATCTTATGTAAGTATAACTCTTCTTCATTCAGTGTGGCCAGCCTATAGCCCAGAGATTGGATACCTCATAATTCAGTGAAAAGCCTGAATTGAAAAAATTTTAAAGATTTGCATTTAAGTGCATTCATAATTTTTTTGTCCTGGCTCCCTCACAGAGTCCTTGTGGAATGTGATCCACAGATATAAATGCAAATTTAAGCTACACTGAGTGCTGAGAGAGAGAGGTTATGTGGTAGTTAGTGTCAAACTGACCGAGTCAGAAAGTCAGAGGAAGGGTAAGCCTACCCAAGTGCCAGTAATGTTTTAGGAAGGTCTGTAATAAGCTCCTCTCCTCAGAATAGCTTTACCCTCATGAGAGATAAATTGCATGTAAATGACAAAATGCTTCAAATCCTTCTGGTTTCCTAAGTATGTGTGTACTTGAACCTTGGTAATCTGCTTCCACTTTGGGCCCGCTCGGCCCATCAATATCCTCCGCCCACTTCTTTGTCTCTGCAAAGGGAAGCGGGCCGCTGTTGCACACGTTGCTCCAGTAGACAGCCACGGGCATGCAGCTGCCGGAGAGATGCATCTCAAGTCCTCTGAGTCCTCCTTCCCTTTGGCACACTCCACCTAGGATATTTGGGACAGAGTTGCCAGAAGCTGCTGAGGGTTCCAGCTAGCCTTCCTCCTGCTAGGCCACCCCACACGTCACCCCTCTGGTCACAGTGGAACCCGCAGATTCCTGATACTGAAACTCTTGTAGTTAGACAGTGTGGCCGCCTTCTGGGCAGCTGCTTCATGCCAGGCATTGGATTTCTAGGCTCATAAATGTGGAATCTGTCAGGCTGAGAACATAAGTGTTCAGCCCGTTATTAGCCGATAGAAAGCTTATAAAAAAGGACTTTATAAACCAAGGCATGAATAAATAATTTCATGAGCAAAGCTTCAGTGTGGCAGTCCTGGAGAGCTGAAAGCCTTTCTAATGTGTTGCCAGAGGATTAAATGCTATCACGGTGTTTCAGGCAGTGAGTTTTATTATATGTTTCATCAGGATTTGGCATTGGAAAAGAAGGAATTTTGCTCACATCAAATTGAAATTAGAAGGCAGTGCACTGCAATTTGTAGCCTGGATGCTATTGTTTTTCAGGCATTATCTTATGTTAATTTTCTGTCTCTCTCTCTGTCTCTTTCTCTCTCCCCAGATATTATTCGCCACTTTTCAATTCCTAAACTCTTTCCATAATGTCTGGCACTTTAAAAAATTATATTTCTCAGTGACAAGTACAGTGGTGAGTTTGCGCTATCAAGAGGGGCACAACCCTATGTCCAATGCACATGGAATTGCAGAATAAATAGGAAATCCAAATATGCTGAGATAAAGAGCCCTTTTCTTGTATTTGCGAAAGTGCCCATGGCCAGGCCACGGAGCACAGTGTTATGTAACTTGACCTGATCACCCCGGGTTAGAATAAAACTTGAGGTTCTGAGTTTTGTTTAAAATTCTTTCAGGTCCCAGTTGATCAGAGGCTATATTCAGTGAAATAAACCAGGCACACAAAACAAAACACTGCAAGATCTCACTCACATGTGGAATTTAAAAGAGTTGGTGCCATCGAACTTGAGTGTAGACTGTTGGCTACCCAGGCTGATGAGAGTAACAACAGGGTGGGGTGAGGCTAGTACAATATCACAGTTACGCAGGAAAAAGAAATTCTGTTGTTTGTTTTGTTCCACAGCTGGGTAAATATAAGTATTGATAATACATTATGTGTCTCAAAATATTTAGAAGAGAGGATCTGAATGTTCTGGCCATGAAGAAATGATAAAATTTTAATTGCCCTGGCTTGATGATTGCCTAATGTAAACATGAACCAAGATATCACGTTGGACTTCATAAACATGTACAATTTCTGTGTGTAAATCAACACAAATAACTGAAAGTCATTGCAAGTTCCAGTGGACTGAGCCTTGGGGTGTGAGTCATTCCTTTGTGACTCCTTCTGTTCGTCACTTAGCAGGCATCTTGATTTTCTGGTTGACTATTGTGGTATCACAGTGATCATGTTCAAATAATCTCATTTTAATAATGGCCCCACAGTGCAAATGTGCTGATGCTGCAATTTTATTAGTCTATTGCTCTAATGGTTCTATTATTAATTACAACTGTGAATGCGTCACTGTGCCTAGCTTATAAATTAAACTTTGTCCTAGTTATATATGTATAGGAAGACTGTTAGTCTATAAGTATTTGCTAGGCTTAATATTTGTCATGTCAGGCATCCACGGGCCCCTTGAAGTGCATCCTCTGCAGATGATGGGCTGCAACCATATTTTCCATCCCAATTTATTCCCTCTAACAAAGGAAACAGCATTAATGGTTGATACTGGAGTTCTTTTTTTCAGAGTTCCCTTTTTTTTTAGGGGGAAGAGTACTATAATACTGATAATGATGATTAAGGGATGAAAATTAATAGTGACAACTGAGGGTTAAAAATGGGACAAATGGGCAGGGAACAGGCTGGTACCAGGGCTTCACCAAGGAAGGCAACATGGCTCTGCATCAAGCCAAGAGTGCGGTGGTTCTATTCAGGGTGGAGAAGAACAGCACAAGCCAGGCACCAGGAGGCTGGATTTGTCGAAGGAGGAGCCTGTGAGGCCTCCTCACAACCCCCGCTCCCCTAGGGGAGAAACTGAAGCACATTTAACCAAAATATCGCCTGTTCCTCCATTGTGCTTTTGTTATGGTTTGGATCTGGAGTGTTCCCCCAAGGCCTCATATATTTGGAAGATGGTTGGATTATGGGGGTTAATCAGATCAAGCGGATCAATCTATGGATTTCACATGCCGTTAAGAGGCGGAGCCCGGTGGAGGGGGGGGGGATCACTGCAGGTGTAGCCTAGAAGGATGTACTATCGCTCCAGCTTCTCCCCAGTGCCCTCTCCTCCTCTGGGGATGCCATGCGCGGCTGTTCTCCACTAGGCCCTCCAGCCATGCCACCACTGGCAGCCAGCCATGAACAGACTGACACGTTTGAGGTGTGAGCTAAACTAAACCTTTTGTCCCTTAAGTATGGGTGTTGGGTATTGTATTCCAGTGACAAAAAGTGACTAAGACAACTTCTGAGATGTAAATGCCCCTCCACCTGAATGCCTTCCCTAAAGAGAGCAAGCGGTATAGTTTTTGCAAGGAGGGCCTGGTTACAAGTAGACATAAAACAGCCATAGCCAGCCTCACAGCAGCAGGAGGTCAGAGGTTTCAAGAACATGTCTCTGCAGGGGTTTTGTAGAAATCTTAAGTGTGGGATCTGGATTGTTTTCTTTTTTTTAAATGTGGAGATTTTAGCCTACTTGTCTTGGGATCAAAAAAGTCTTCTATTGACTTTCGGTTATACTAGACCTAAAATGGGCCTACAATGCAGTACTCGGTCATAAGTGCTATGAAAATACATGGTAATGAGGTGGTTTGCAAAGGTCTTGGCCTACAGCCAGAAAAAATGAGGGCAAAAATATGCTTGCTATAATTAGGCAATTAAATAAAGTTGTTTTTCTATTCCTACAGGCAGGTTTGTTGTAGAATAAAATGCTATTCTACTCTGTTTATATAAGCATTTTTCTATTGGCATCTATTGGTATCCATGGAAAATCAGAGAAAATCCAGTTACAACTTTTCATGGGCTCATGGTCCAAAAACATTCTCAAGAATAAGACTTTTAGAAAGAAATTGTGTTACATTTTTTACTTTGCATAATTTCAGGCAAGCTGGAACATTCTGCTCTAGACTACTTCTTCCCTGGGTCGAATCCGGGGGTCCCTCTTCACACGTTTGTCTCCTCTCTCAGTTACAAACACCACCTGACCTGTGGAGGGCCATATGGACTACTGCCGTAAGGTGTGGCTCGGGTGCCCCTGCTGACCCCTCCTCCAGAAGCTGCCGGGTCGAACAGCCCTCAGACTTCTTCCAGCCTCTTGCAGACCTGCCTCCAGAGCCTGGGGTCATCTTCAGCAAGAGTACCTCAGTCCATCCTTTGTTTCAGAGCTTCCCTTCCTTCTTGCCTGGTTTCTTCCTTCAGGCGAAGCCCTATGAGAAAAATATTTCAGAAGAGCTTGAGGCTGGCTTTCTTCTCTCTGTTTAGAGAACCGTTGTTATGGGCAAGAGGAGTGACTTGGTCTTTTGTTCAGAGTAAAAACCAAGGCATGGCATAGGGCTTTGAGGGAGACAGAGTGCATATCTGTGGAGACATTTATTTGTGTCTGTGTGTAGGAGAATAGAAAAGCAAGGGAAACCTAGTCTCTTAACTCAGTAGCACATAATCATTTTTCCCGCAGGACAATGATGTCACATACTTTAAAATGTTTTTTTTTTTAATACCGGTATCTGCAATATCTAAAATAGCGTTGCAAGCATTTATTACCTTGTCAACAAAAAGATTTCATTTTGTGAGGTCAAATGACAAAATGACAGACAGCACAATCTACAGAACTTAATGTTTTGAGTCTTTGAAGTTCATGGAGCTTAGAGGAGGAATTAGAAGGAATCTGGGGAAGAGGATGTGGATTGGTACCAACATTCCGCTCCACGTCAAGGCCAGTGGGAAGCTGTCATTTGAGAGCCTACTCCAACAAGCATGGATTTTAAGTGCTCTGTGGATACTTGTCTTTACTTTTCCACCCATTACCTGTACCATTTTGGCATCATGGTTGCAAGCAACAGAAATGGGTACTGTTTACTTTAAACAAAGAGAACTTTTTTAAAACAGAGATACAGTGGGATCATGAAATTTGTGAGACCCTGAAGGACTACCTTGTGGAATGTGAAATAGCCGAATTCCCTTCAAGACCAGGTGACAGACAGAACTTTCGCATCCCAGCTCCCATTGCCGGACAGGCTGCCATGTGCCTTATCTGAGCAGCACTGCCCCGTCCTTCCCTCACGCGCTCAGGATTCAGGGCTCTGGGGCAGCGCGTTCGTTTGGGGGCCTACCCTTCTTTCCCTGGAAGGCAGCCCAGAGCAGAAGGAGGGGAGCGCCTGGCCCTCTGGCCTCCATGGTGCAGCTGGTGGCTGTTTTACCTCGCTTCAAACCACGTGAGTGCTCTCCAGAAAAGAGAGGCTGTAGTGTCAACAGGATGTTGGGAGGATGCTGGAGGCTGTCAAGATACAACCGGACACAAATCTTCTACCAGTACTGCAACTTGGCCAGAAGAGATGAGGACATTGCTGCTTATTCTCACGGTGTCTTTTCTTGCTTGGGTTTCTTCTCTCTGCTCCGGGCTCAGTTCCCAATAGGACATTTTTGGCCAGGTGGAGGTAGCAACCAGAGGCTAGCTTCTGTTTGCTCACCTGTGAAACCAGGGACTAGCACCTCTCTCCAGGCTACTGTGAAGAATCTACCCGGCGCTTATGACGCTCCCAGGTGTTTTATCCCGTCCCTTATTGTGTTGTTTCCCAAAGGACAGTGCGCATGAAAGTGGGGACCAGTTGTCCTCTTATTTGGTGTTCAAATACTATCTAATGCTACTGTGCTAACTTTTCTCAATAGACGAAGACCAGTGAAGATTTTGTCCAGTAATGTTACTACTTAGTAATTGTGTACCCCTGACCCCAGGCACATTATTAAACCTCTAATAACTTAGAATCTTTGTGATTGCCTGTAAAGGGGAGAAAATTATCAAAGATGCACTGAAGAATTCTTGTAGTATTAAATGAGATACCTTAGTACAATATGCAGCACAGTGTCTAGCCTAGTGGTGGTGAACACCCAGTGCACAGTAATTATTAGTAAGAACCCAAAGAATTATTTTTCTCAGCTCCACGTACACAATCAGCCTCTTCTACCAAAGAGTGTTTATCATGTTTGACAAATTTGCCACAGGCTTTGTTCTAAACGCAGCTTAATTTCCAAGGACTGAACAGCCACAAGTAGAGTGTGAGCAGCCCCGGCGTCTACGGGGAAGGAGGTGGAAGCTGCCGGGGGAGGAACTGCTGACTCCGGGTCGGCTCTCCACCAAGCCCATCTCACTTTCATTATCATCAGTAGCAATAGGCTTAGTTTCTATTTCTATCCAATCTCAATTAAAGCCAAAAAATAAGATCCAGATGTGCTGCAAAGCATGGGCTCAGCAGCGCGGGCTCTGGGGCGCGTTTTCTCCGCCTGCTGTTCGGGATGGGCGTGGTCAGGCCGTGCAGTTGGGCGGGGCCTGTCAGTCTCACCCTATCTAGGTGGCCACATCTCTGTACAGTGGCAGGCTGCCACGGGGACAGGGCAAGGCCACCGGAGGCTTTGGCTCACTTTCCTTTCGTATGGTTACTTAATCTTCTACCTATTATTGCTTCTTGAGTCTCATTGGCATTTCCAATGGCCGTATTTTTCTTAGGGAATTAAATTTGTTTCAAATTATTTTTCTCATGCTATGATAGCTGGAGTTTTTCTAAGCTTACTCTTGCTTATAATTTTCTGGCTTTAGAGCCACTTCCTTCAGATCTTTCTGTACTTGAGCCCAGTCTTTGCCTATTCAAAGTAGAACTTTTGCTAGTATCAATAGCCTCATGCACATTCTGTATTCCAAAATCATTAATAAAATTTTTATTGGGACCAGAGAGAATAGACCTTCTGCAAAATATCTTGTCTCTATTAAATACTGGGCCATTTATCAATTTCCTTTGTTTAAAATAGTTTAGCCAGTTCTTGATTTGCTTGACAATGTTTATTTCCAGGGTAATTTAGATTTGCTTCATGGAACATTTTATTAAATGCTATATAAGACGTTTTTTTTAAAAAAAATGCAGTCCTTCATATAATTCTGTATTACTTCCTGAACAACCTATTTTTATAATTTTGTCAAGAGTGGCTATGTTAGTTTATCTGAAAATATTGTTTTAATAAATGCCCCATATTGCTTTGCTATAGCTTGGAAATTTTAAGTTACTTTGCCCCAAAGTAATTGCCTCAAATTAAAAGTTTTATTTGAGATGACAAATTAAAGGTTATAGCTTTGCTTTTTCCTATGTTTTTAAAGGTATGTGAGCCACGTAATTCCACTTAATCAAGAATTTTAAAGTTACATTTGTTTTACCATACCAAATAAAAATTAGATAATTATTTAAAACCTGATGTTTGTAGAGAAAAGCAATTTCTTTATAGTGATGCCCAATGACTTTAGGAGCTGAGTATTTTTTGTTAATGCTGCAGTTTTCCTAACTTAATATACTTCATATTAGTGCTATATAATCTTTTTAAAAGTCAGATTTAAAAATGCCTGAACCTTGCATATAAGCTTTTAAAATTTTTTTGTCACTCACTTCATACCTGTACTTATTTATATGTGTTCTCTGTAATTCCCATTTCCTGTTATGCTTATCGAAGCTAGGCTTTTCTAGGTACCCGTTGTCAATGTAAGACTTAATGTAATCACCAGGTACAGATTTTCTTTGGGTTTATTTATTTATTTATTGTGTTCAGTGGTACAAAATTGCTCTGTACATAATGTGAGATTTTTGGTGCCAAGCGATGGTTTGTGAACAGTTTAATGTGTCCATTTGTATAAATGAGACCCACACTAGCTAGATAGTCTCATTTTTCTGTATCCCTGGGGCATTAAAACTAGCTTGTACTGCAATTTCCTTTTCCTGTTTTCAACTACATTTTATTGCACTAACAATAATTTTTTCAGAATTTATTCAAATAGCCTCTAACCACTTTGCAAAGTCACAGTCCTTACCTGCCTTCATATATCATATCGACATAAAGTACTACTTGCTGCTTTCTGTGTCCTATACCATATGTCAACTTTTTCCTATTACTTTTAAATTCAAATATTGATCAATTGAGGTTATATTTCCATGAAACAATTGTAGTGTTTAATCTGGGGAGATTAGATGACATTCTCAATATTTTCAATTTAATATGTTCTTCACTCTTCTTGTATACAATATAGTGATGACCTGACAGTTTTTGTGTAGCATTTAAGATTCTTACTTGCGCCTGTATGATTTAACACTGAATGTGTGTGTTAGTTCCCTTCCTTTACCCAGACTTGTGTCTAGCATTTTATGTAAAGTCAAGCTCTCCTCTGACTTGAGTTTTCCCTTCTAGCAGACATGTTCAGTTCTTGATTTCTTAGTCTTCCTTTCTTGTTTTTTTCCAAAGAGCTTCCTCCCCTGTGTAATGAGAGAGAGAGAGAGACAGAAAGAGACAGAGTATGAAACTTCTTCAAATACTCAGAAGCAGTCATTATAGCTAGATCTGCAAAGGGTCCGAGATGAAAGTAAGCCCATTTCTGGGGTTGTTTGCTTCAGCGTCACAAGATAGAAGTAGGGTCCTGGACCTCAGGAGAGGTCATTTCCGAGTTGATCTAGGCTTTCTTTGTGTCCAGCTCTCATTTAAGTCACTGGTTGTCATCACAGTGAAAAGGCTACCAATTTGCTTTAAAAATAAAACATTATTTTTAAATCTACACAATATAAACATTACTATTTGAACTATTTCTAAGTGCACAGTTAGTAAATTTAGATACACATACATTGTGGGCAACCTTCTCCACCATCTCTGTCTGGAACTCTTTATCTCCTGGAAGTCAAATCGGGTGCCCATTAAACGGTAGCTTCTCTTTCCTTCATTCCCCTCTATGTCCAACGTCTGGCATCCACCGCTCTGCCTCCTCTCTCCCTTGACTACTAGAGGTGCTACATGTGAGTGGAACCATGTAATGTTTGTCCTCCTGTGTCTAGTTTATTTCATTTAGTATAGTGTCTTCAAAATTCAACCACGTTGTACTATGTATCAGAACTTCCTTTCTTTTTAGGGGTAATTAATAAGTATGCATATAGCTTTTTTGCTGTATTCATTCACCTGTCAATGGGCTTTTGGGTCGTTTCCACCTTTTGGATATTTTGAAAAATACTGTCATGAACACTGATGTACAAATTTCTGTTCCAAGTCTTCGTTTTCAATCCTTTCCAGGTTAGCCGAGGAGTAGAGTTTCTGTATCATGTCATCATTGTGTTTTCAATTTTTGTGAGGAACTCGTGAGTTATTTGTACTTGTAACACCATCATTTCCTCTGATCATAATCCTTTTTGGCAGAAATTTTATTCTCTGGTAACTTCTGAATTCATTTTAAGTTTTTAAAAAGTGCAAAAAAATGGCTAAATTAAGGGTCAGAATCGCCTGCATTCTGGTTGAGTAAGTTAAAAAATTCATAAAATTATCCTTCTCTTTCTGCAATGACAGTTTAATGAAAACAAATTTCCTTATTTTTTCTATAATTATTATTTAAAAATTGAATTTTGTCCCATTTATCCTTTTAATATTAGATGTTAAATTTCTTTCTAGTCCCAAAGCTTACCTTAAAAGAAAAGATACATGATGTCTTAATGAGCTAAAATTATAGTTTTATCCTTTTAAAATAATCTATTTCTAAAGTAATAAATTTAGAGGGCGCGCCCATTAGAAGATGATTATCTGTGTTGTCAAAAATTCTTGGATTGATCAAAGGATTTTTTAAACAAGCATTTTGATTCATTTTTTCCAAAACTGTTTGATTTATTAGTGATTTTCTAAGTAAGTAGGGACACTATTACTGAAATTGCATTGATTTGTAGTTGAATAATTAGAATTTGTGATGTTTTACATGGGTCAGAGAGTTGGCTTTTTTGCAAAAGTTGTCTGAGGAAAAATAAAAGCCTGTTAACAAGACTATAAACAAGATTCCAAAGAAAAGTGATTGCCTATTGAAGAAAGCCAGTGTTTTCAAGTATTTAAGAAATCACAATTTAGAGATGCACTGCTGTTTGGTGGTCACACAGAGGCTAGCAGAGTTGATGCTGAAATTGTCATATCCTCGCTTCAAGCCATTTTTATTGATTATTGCTTCAAAAGACTTTTGCTATGCAGCTGTTATACATGTTTGACTATACAAAATTGAATTTATTGAATATCCAATTTGGGAAGATAAAGGAAAAAATCATGCTCCTTTTGAGCTGCATCTGGCACTGTGTTTGGGTTACTGCCATTTAAGGCCTTAAAATGAGAGTTTTCATCCTGAATTATTATATTAGTAGTATATTAGAGTTTATTTTCTGAATATGGTCCATACACAAACAAAAATGAAATCAGGTTAATGTAAATTGGAAAGGTGGAACAAAAAGCTGGTTTAATTCCCTACGGATTAGGATTTTAGCCTTTGGGACAAACATTTACTCACAACTGTCTTAAAAGAGAAACTATTAATAGAAGCCCACCCTGGAAGTCTAAAGGTCATCAGGAAATCGACAAACATCAGGATATTACACGAAAGCACATCTGTCTCCACTTTGCTGTGGAAAACCTATATTTAGATTTTATTTTAAAACTTAGGTTAAGAAATGCTGATAAAGTGGATTCCATGCTCATTTTTTTGTCAACTGTGTGATTTTTCTTTTTCGCAGATGTGCAGCCTTAGTATTCAGTCTGTATATGTGTTCTACCAAAACTGAAGTTTAGAAAGGGAAGGAGTGGAATTCTTACATGTACAGCTTAGCTCACAAACTTCCGAGTGTACCTTGAGTCATTTACGTATCCTTTATGGACCGTCCTCTCGTCATCATTTCACCGTGTGGGAATGTATGCACACGTGTGTGCTTTATTTTCTGTGCCTAGGGCTTCCTCTCTGTGTGGTGTATTGCTCGCCATTAATCACCTGGTCATACCCAGGCCTGATGTAGCCCGGGAGGTTTGGTGCTTGTTGGAATCAAGTCCAGTAATGATATTCTGCAGTCTTAATAGTTGTGAGTAGTCATAGAGGAAAAGTTCTCTTTGGACCTGAGGTCTAGATTAGCGCTTTTCAGCTGCCTGGGGTTTCTAGCTGCAGAAGGACCAACTGCACAGACAGAAGTCAGGTGCAGGACAGCGTTTGTTTCTAGACTTGAAGAATCTACTGTGTGTTGGGCTGAATTATTTAGTGTAGTCAGTTCACATGCTTATAAAAAATTCTATAGGCTATAGTATAGGTAGCATAGGCAATAGGAGATAACTCTCTCTCTAGCACGCTCTCTCTCTCTGACTCTCTCTCTATCTCCTTTGGAGGCTGGCAACTCCAAGGTCAAGATGCTGATGGATGCAGGGTCTGGTGGGAGTGGGAGCTCTTTCCTTGGTTTGCAGGTGGCTACCTTCTTGTGGATCTTCACATAGTAGAGGACAGGAGCAAGGGAGGGCAGCCAGTCACTGTCACTGTTTAGGAACCATTTGTATGATCTCTAAGTCTCAGAATTCTATATTTTATGCTAGATATTTTGAAGTGGAACTTATTAAGATGTAAGAGTCAATTAAATTGCCGTGTTTAGAAGTACTCTGTAGCTCATTATGTTTGTGTTTTAAATTCCAGGAAACATTGTTGATGGCGGGGTATCTGTGACTTGTGCTCTTTTGTCAGCATGATTAGTCTCTAGGATTCTGAAATCAAAATGTTTTGAAGGAAACACCACAGAAAATGAAGCTGAACTTTGTGAATTCTCCCTATTTGCTGTAAAAATGTCCTTCAGCAATACAAAAATAACACTTGCAGGGAGAACCTGCCGTCTCTGATGCCATATATTGTGTTATGTATTATATCCTGGGAATAATAGCATCTACACCAGCTGAAGTGTTTAATTAGCCCAGTCCCTGATTTCATCAGTTCCTCTGGGTCCTTGACCCCTGACCTTTCTGGCTCCAGAAGGGCTGCAGGTACAGACCTATTTGCCTGTCAAGAAGCTCCTAGAAAATCTTCTCCTTGCCCCACTCCTATCCCTCAAAGGAAACAATACATTCTACTATGAAATAGATAGGACGATAGCTTATCAGGGAAACTGCTTGGGCTCCGGGGTCTCTGTGTCCTTGGAAAATTGCTAGTCCACATTTATTGCTGTAGAAATCATCTTCCTCGAAGCCGGTATTAATCTGCCTTCTTGGTATTGAGCAGTGCTCCTGATAACGATCAATGCTAAAGGCGGAGGAGAAGTGGGGTGCTCCACCCTACGTGTGCTAAAATGAACACAGGCCAGTCTGTTGAAGGCGCGCATCCTTAAAATTCAGAGGGATGTGAAAATACGTTCGAATGGATAACTGTGAGTGGAAGGGGAATACGTCTTCGGCTTCACTTCTTCATTAGACAGGATAGAGTAGATGCTAAGAAGAATTAAGATGTTCTATGTGCTCTATTTGCAGAAGTTCATTATCATAGAATTCAGATTAGAGGCTAAGATGAGAGGCTTTGGAGGCAGGCTGCCTGAGTCGGAGTCTCAGCTGCACTGTTAATGAGGCGTGTGATCCGGAACAAGTTACTCCATTTGCTAAGACTTCCATCTGCAAGCCAGAGTTCCAGTTCTCCGCTGCTGTATAACAAACTACTCAACATTTAATGGCCTAAAGCAATACCCAGTGTATTAAATCTTAGGATTTTTGTGTGCCAGCAATTAAATTTGGGCAGTCCTCTTCTGGCAGTCTCATGCTCCATGTGGCACTGACTGGGTCATTTGGTGGCACTCGGCTGGCAGCTGCTCGTTTCTGCAGGGTCCGGGAAGAATTCTCAATTCTGGCACTTGATGGAGGTGGTTGGAAAGCGAGGCTCAGAGCCTTTCCAGACGGTGTCTTTTGCAGGGCAGCTGGGCACCTTACAATGGAGGCTCAGGGGTCCAAAAGTGAGGGTAACAGAAGAGGAAAAGGATCGCTGTCAGGGCTTGCACCTGGCAACTGGCACCACACCACTTCCCGTAAGCTACTGGCCAAGGGAGTTGCAGGGGTTGCCCAGAATCACGGAGGTGACTTTCACTGAGCCCTTCTGTAGAAGGTGTGTCAAAGAATATGTGGCTCTGTCCTTTAGTCAGCAACAATGATAGCTATACATTAAATGCTCAGTAGCATCCATCACAGACAACATATTTCTTGCTAGTTATTATAACATGTTCATATATACTCCTATTTTAAATGAGTGTATGAATGATTACATTTATGAAGCTTCTGCAGCATGTGTTTACATAATACTTGGATACAGGTGTATACTAATGGCCCTTAACTTTCAATGGTTCATCTTATGATACAGTATTAGTTATCATAAAACTTTACAATAAACTATGACAGTGATGTACATTCCGTGGAAACCATGCTTTGAACTTTGATTTATCCTGGAGCAAGTGTTCTTTGGGGCACTCTTCTCTCATGAGCCATAGCTCCTGGTCAGCCATGACGTCACAGGAGAACAAGTAGTCCATAGTGCATTGCATTGTTAAGTTACGATGTTCGGTAGATTAGACATATCAAGTGCATTTTTTGACACAGTATGTTCAACTTATGCTCTGTATTCTGCCAGCTGTTTGGAATGTAACCTCATCTTAAGTTGAGAAGCAATTGTGTACATTTTCTATATATAATTACATTGCAGCAAAGCGGTGGTTGATATATATATCAACAGCCTGCATCAAATTTCTTAATGTTTGCATAGGGAATCACTTTAATTACTGGGAGAAATAAAACAATCTTTGTAGAAAGAGTTCTTTTATTTGATTACTTTCTTTTGAAAATAACTCAACATCATCAAACACTGGAGTTAGTGACCTTGTCATATGTGTTACTCTAGTGTAGGCTTTTGCAGAGGCAGTTACCCATTAGCCTTTGAGAAAAGATCATGTGGTATGCTTCACTGGGTACAGAGGACACTGTGAGAATTATAGATTGAGCATCAGCAATCTAAGAATCTGACATCTGAAATCTGAACTGCTCTGACACCCCCAAATTTTTGAGGTATAAGACCCCAACTCTGATGATTCAATGCATAAAAAAATTGTTTCATGGAGAAACTCAACGAACTATTTATGCAATTACTTTCAACTAACTATGTATGTGGGCATACGTCTTAGATACTTATTTTTTCACACCGATTCAATACCTGACACACACAACTTTAGGGAGGAAAGATTTATTTTAGCTTACAGTTTTAGAAAGTCACAGTCCGTTCATAGGTAGGTGGCTGGAAAATGGTGGAATCACATAATAGGGCCACAGCGAGAGCCAGAGCTGGAGCTGGTGCTCCAGAGACAGAGATCCTCACCACAGCACAGCAGCACGGAGATATAAGTCTGGAAGGGTGGAACCAGCAGATGCTCCTGCAGGTCCAGCCCCAAGCACCTGCCCTCTCCAGCCAGGCCCCACTTCCCAACACCACACTGTATCCATAAGAACATGGCCTTTGGGGGAAACTCTAGATCAGAACCACAACAGTGTATGTGAAGCACAAATGAGTTTTGTATTTTGACTTGAGTTTCACCTTCAAAATGTCTTCAATATGTACATGCAAATATTTAAAAATCTGGAAAACTTGATACCCAAAGTACTTCCAATCTCAGTTACTTCAGATAAGGGATACTCAGTTGTTGTGGTTTGGATCTGGAGTGTCCACCAGAAGCCTCGTGTGTCTGGATGTGATGGGATACCTATGGAGCTGTGTACTGTCAGGAAGTGGGGCCTGGCTGGGGGGAGCAGATGCCTGGGGCTTAACCCAGAAGGGACGGAACATGGACGCTTCATCGAGAAGAGGCAGATCACTGAGACAGGTCCTGGAAGTGAGTACCCTAGTTCCCCCTTCCTCACTTAGTTGGCCTCTCAATCTGCCATAAGGTGGGAGAACTAACTGCCTTCCTTCAGCTACACCACTGTCATGTGCTTCTGTCATTGCCAGCTGTCCATGAATGAACTGCGACCTTCTGAAACTGTGAGCTAAATTAAATCTTTCCTCCCTTAAGTCATGGCTGTTGGGTATTCTGTCCCAGCAACAGAAAAGTAACAAGTCACTCAATATATATTTAATTTAGGGATTATTTTACAGTTTTGTATGTTCAGTCTCATGTCTAAGAAGACACAATATCACCCATGACTGGAGAATGTTATGGTTTGGACCTGACATATCTCCCCAAAGCTTCACATGTTACTATTTTGGAGGTGACTGGATCATAGGAGGTAGCTGGATCAGGTGGATCAATCTATTCAGGATTTCCCATGCTGTTGGGAGGTGGGGCCGGCTTGGAGGGTTGGGCAACAGGGGCACATGACCTGGAAAGGTATAGCTCCCTCGCCACCTCTGCCTTTCTCTCTCTGCTTCCTGTCTTCTATGCTGTGAGCAGCTTCTCTCAGGCTAGGCCCTCTGCCATGCTCCTCTGCCATTGCCAGCTGCCTGTGAGCAGGTGAGACCTCTGAGTCGTGAACCAAAATAAACCTCCTTTAATTTATGGATTGTATCCCAGTGAAAGGAAAGAAAATAAGACAGAAAGTAAACGTTCATGCTGATAGACTGAGACAAAGAAGGTGGTAGCCGCCTAAGGAAAGATTTTCAAATACAAAGCAGGCTCACACACGATGGGTTTATTGTGGCCAGTGTGCTGGAGTGTTCCAAGGCCAAGATCTAGAAAAGACATGGGAAGTACCATACATAGAAACATCAGAGACGTTCTGTATTTATCAAAAGATAAAGTTTTATACAGAGAATTGGGACATTCAAAGACCTGTAAGAGGCTTCAGAAAGAATAGGGGCAGTCCACTGTAACCCTGCTCAAAACACATTGCATTGCCAAGCTGTTGGGGACACATTTCTGGACATCAGATGCAACACTTGCCAACAGAGAAATCCACGGAGGGAGAAATTCAGACGGGGTTAAGCAACCTTTTCACTGAGACCCAAGCTTTTTTCTTTTCTTGAAGTTGAAATTTAAAAGCATCAAACAAACAAACAAACAAAAATAAGTCTTCTGGAACGTTAGAGAAGGTTGTCATTTTTCATTCCTAACTCATTCGGGTGAATTTTTCTCCTTATACTATGCTGACATGAGAGCTATTTCAACTCATCATTCTAGAACACAAACTGTAAGACGGTTGTTGGTTGCTCTGTGTTCTTCTGGTAGAGCGTGTGGTGTGAACACAAGTCCTCAGTCCTTCCTGGCCTTCTGCAGGTCCGCTTGGGGACTTGGGTCCCTGCTATTAGAACTTCATTTCTCCAAACTGTGTTAATGAGCTCATTATGTTAATTCATTTATTTTTCAATTGTCTTGTCAATTTTTTCCTGATTAGAATAAATTCTTTGTAAATTAAAAAATGCCCTTTTCATATGCATTGCAAATGTGTTCCCAATTTGTCACCACTGACTTTATTGCATATATTTGGTGTCTGGGGTTTTATGCAATTATTTATCGCCCAGAAAGCATGTCATATGCCATGATTTAAAATAAATTAATCCATTCTTTTCTATTTCTATAATAACTTTATTTTAAAAATTGATTGATCTAATTTAATAGTTTCATTTAAAATGTCCATTAATTTTAATTTACTTGGTCTCAAGCCTGAGAAAAGAATCTATTGTTTTCTAAATGGAGAGCGAGGTTTCCCTCTAAATCACAGATTACTTCATTTTCCCCCTTCTGATTATGAAAAGTTAAGCTCCCAAATGAATTAGCATCTATTTCTGCATTCTCTATCCCTTGATCTTCTCATTTCCTCTTCAGCAGCACATTATTTCTAATTATTCCATGGATACATTTTAATATCTGGTAGGGTTCACCGCATAGCTTTCCTTGTGTATAAGCAAGATCAAGTAGAAAGACATATTGGCAGAAAAGACCTCACTTACGATATTAATAAAAAGGAACCTGGGATTAAAGACAAATGTGCAGACACATTTAATTTTTTGTGATTAAATTGGGAACATAAGAAAAAGACCTAAAAATATAATAGCATGAGGATCTCCATTCCTCATAAACCCATGTATTTGATACAATACCAATAAAAAT
This sequence comes from Ctenodactylus gundi, assembly GCA_004027205.1. Classification (NCBI taxonomy): domain Eukaryota; kingdom Metazoa; phylum Chordata; class Mammalia; order Rodentia; family Ctenodactylidae; genus Ctenodactylus; species Ctenodactylus gundi. Next base: position 347,561 of record PVKB01000735.1, on the reverse strand, counting down.
ACCCACATGATTTTAACAAAACAGCCCTGATGCTGTTCTGGAAAATCAAAAATGCAAGAAAGGCCAGAAAAGTCTTCTCCGTTTTTGTAACCTTGTTTGCTTGTTCTTCTGATTTTCCTTGCTTAGGCTTTTAACCTCACGCTTATGTGAAGTGACTAGCAGACATCACGTGACGTGTTAGTAACGTTGGCAGCTGACAGTGGGGATGCCTGGGTCCCAGGGTCTCTCTTGAGTGTTACATGGATGAATTGTCCATCAGCTCTTTCTTCTCCTGTCAGCCCTGCTGGCTATCCTCCTCATCTTATAAATGGATAAACTGAGGCACAAAAATTCAGTATCTCATTCAAAGTTACTTAATGGTAGACCTGCCAAACCTGCCTTTTTTTTAAAAAATGGTTTGAGGTTGCTGGAGATTAAACCCAGGGCTTTGTGCATACTAAGCACATACTCTAACCCCCAGGACTGGATGTTAATCACTATTCCTGTTTTTGATTCTTCGGGATGATTAAAATATTTTTTTCTTCCACACCTCGGCCCATTTATCAGACCCTGAGTTTGTGGTTCATTTATGTATATATAATCAAATAAAGTACTTTAATAAAATAAATAAAGTAATTTAATATATGTGTGTATGATGTTCTGTACCTTATCATTAAATACTAAGAAGGATTTCCTCCATGTCAGCATTTATAGAGCCACTACCTCCTTTAAGATGTGATATAAATTATTCATGCACTATAATTTAACTGTGTTTTATTGATGTGCATTTCGGGTGTGACCTCAAATTGTTACTCTGTTTCCTCTTTCCTCAATCAGCTATCATTACCCCTCATTACTCCCTTGAAGAGCTCATTACAGTCCTCCGTCATGTGCCATGGAAGGCTGGATCCCAGACATTCACAGTTGTTTTTGTTACCACCCGGAAGCAGGTCTGCTCCATCCAGAATCCTTTTCCCTTTTCCAGCATCACAGGTTAGCTGACTTGTTGAGCCGCATTTGATCTACAAATTATTTGACAGCTGTCCCTTCTTTTAATTCACAAACATTAGTCCACATGCCTTGTGGCATTTACTTTTTTCTGTCCTTGAAATAGTACCCCAAAGACATCCTATATACGGCCTGCAGTGTCTCTCTTAGGGATCTCTGCCAGTCTTTATCGCTCAAAGTTAGCATAAGTCATCAGTCATCGTTGTAACAGATCTCGACTCTTCCCGGTGAGCCAGGCCCCATGTTGGACTTTAACACAGCAAACTCAAGCTAGCTCATTTAGTCCTCACAGCAATTCAGACTAAAGAAGGCGATGCTTCTGTGAGAGTCTTTCTCACTCCTGTTTTACATACAAAGGGAAACTGGGGCCCAGAGAGGTTGAAGAAGTTGCCTCAAATAGTAAAAGGAGAGGAAAGGCAGAGAAAGGGAAAGAGAGGTGAAGAGGGGAGAGGGGAAAAGGAGGGGTGGGAAAGAAGGAAGGAAGGAAAAACAGAAAGAAGAAAGGTGGGGAGAGAAGGAGGCAGGGAAAATGTCTGAGATGGAGCTGGGGTAAACTTCCAAGTGTCCAGCTTTTAAGCTAAACTTCTATTCTTCATTGCCTCTCTTTTACACCATACTTTTTGAAAGTATTCAAGAGAAGATATCTCATTCTTTCTGGTTTTCCTTTTCTTTTCTCATTGCCTCAACATTGCTTTACACATGTCTTCCTTCCTTCCTTCCTTTCTTTCTTTCTTTCTTTCTTTCTTTCTTTCTTTCTTTCTTTTCCTTCTATTTATGCTTCAGCTCTCCCTTCCTGCCTTTCCTTTCTCTGAGCATCTTATAATACCACAGCTGAGGGAGAGTGAGAGAATGTGTATGTGTGTGTGTGTGTGTGTGTGTGTGTGTGTGTGTGTGTGCGCGCGTGTGAGTGCGCGCGCGCGCGCTCATCAGACATTGGCTTTCTTCCATCCTTTGCGTTTCCGCTGTTCCTCTTTTTAAACATGTCCTGCTGTTCCCTTCTATACCTTCCAAGGCCAGGAGGGCTCCCATTAACTTCATTCTTCTTCCTACACATTTATTCCTTCTTATTTAAAGAAAAGTTGATCATTTGCTACATACCTCTAAAAAATTTCAGTCAGTTTGAAAAGTCATTTTCAGTTCTTTTCTTTTCATTAATCAAGTTGTTTGCTGTCTAGGTCTTAAGCTTTCTCAGCCCAATACCCTTGGTGCAGACTATGTGTGTGCCAAGTTATCTCTTCTCTTTAAGCAATCTCAAATGTTCAGGTTTTGGCGTCAACTTGGATTTACTTCCACCACAACCTTTCCCAACAACTCATTTGAAGTTCTTTCTTGCTCTTCTGCTTCTAGAATTCTACAAATGAGAATCCTGGAAATGAGAATTGAGTCTCTTTCTCTTTTCCCTTCCTAATCCATCCTGGTGGCCATTCATCTGTCCACACAGATCTTTTATTTTTTTTAGACTTCCAAATTGTGTGATTAATAAGAGAAGGGGAAGAAGACATAAAGAAACTTACTCCAGTCCCATTCTTTTTCTATATTTGTTGGAATGATGGTGTTCTCCTTCTAAGTTTTCCTTATAAAATGTAATCCCAGCTCTGGGGAGGCTGAAGCAGAGGATCGCCATGAGTCCAAGGCCAGCCTGAACTCCATAGTGAGTTCAGGACCAGCCTGAGCTACGGAGCAAGAACCTTTCTCAAAAAAAAAAAATTTAAACACATCTTTAGCCCTGCTCTCTAGTCCTAATTTCCCCCACCCACTATTTCTTCCTCTCTTTTCACTATATCATATTGTTTGCATTATCAGGAACTCGTGGATATCCTGGGAAAGATCAAAGCTTGGAGTAGGACAGAACTGGTTGTGAATCTGACTGCCATTTGCTATTCTTTGTGACCCCCAAATCAACCTCCGAATGTCGTCCAGACAGTTAACTCATCTCATTTTATTCTTAGTAAGAAAATCTACCCCATGATTGTCGCAGTAGAGGAAGTGAAGACAGATTTGTAGCCCAGTGCCGACGTGGCAGATGCTCTGTAGAGGAGCCTGTGGTCATTACTGCTGTCATCATTATCATTGTTCCTGAGCTTCTGCATTTATGTTCTATAACTTGATTCAATTAGTTGGATTCCCTTATTTACATTTCTTTGGGGTGGCTCTTTGTGTTTTCTGGTCCCTGCTCCCTTTCAGGTCTTTGCGTCTTACCATTTACCTGTCAATGTTTATTGTACAGAATAGTAGTTTATTCTTTCACAGTTCTGGAAATTAGAAGCCGGAACACAACGTGGTGCGAAGGCCGTGCCCTTTCTGACTCAAGTCCTCTCACTTCAGTCTGGCTCTCAGTGGCTGCTGGCAATCCTTACTGTCCCTTGGCTTGTATATGCAACGTTCCAGCCTCTGTCTCCATCCAGACGTGGCATTCACCCTCTGTGTGTATGTCTATACCTCTTTTCGTACTATGGTTTAACTCTAACTGTACTTTGGAAGCCTCCTGCATTTGGAAAGTGATTAGACTATGAGGCTTGACAGGTCAAGTGGATTCATCCATTGAAAGTTTCATGTGCTGCTAAGCGGTGGTATCTGGTGGGAAGGGTCATGTGATGTGGCCTACAGGGATATAGTCTTGCCCCTAGCTCCTTTTCATTCTCTCTCTGCTTCCTGTTATCAAGCAGTGACCAACTCTCCACCATACTCTCCCCCGTGGCTTGCCAACCAGAGCAAGACCTCTGAAACATGAGCTAAAATAAGTTGTGGGTGTTGAAATTTGTGTCTCAGTAACAGAAAATGATAAGGATACCCTGGAAGGACACTTGTAATTGGATTTGGTGTTCCAAAAATCTGTTACGTTATCATTCTAACTTGATTATATCTACGGAGACCCCAGCTCTAAAAAAAAAGATTACATTCACATGTCCCTGAGGTCAGAATATTTCTGTTTTGGGAGGGGGGCACAGTTCAACTCACAAAGGAGGGTAAAGAAATGGAGAGGCAGCAAGGATCTGATGTGAGAATGCCAGAGAGACTGCACCACCAGGAAAATGGTCCCTCGTGAATATTGAGAGCCTCATGGGTTTTAAACAGATACCCTGGTTTACCTGTCTCTGTGGACCTGGGCCCTGGAGCCAGTACTGACGCTGGCAAAACTCACCTTTTGAATTCAGGACTGAAGGGCAGATCCTGGAGTTGAGTAAGTCAGTTCACCATGGTGCACGCAACACTGCACAGTGGGGCTGGTAGCCAGCACCCTTTCTGGCCTCCAGGCTGGCATAGTCAGTAGAAAAATCCTCACCCTGACAATGTGTCTCCTTTTTGTTTCCTGAGCTGTGTAGTTCCTCTTAGTGTTTGTCTTGCATTCACTAATTTCTTATTATTCCACCTGTTTCGCTCTTTGACCTTTCTACTCTCACTCCTAAATTCTAAGTTCACTTTCTTTTAGTTTTCTCATTTTCTTCCAGAAGTCTCTTTCCTGCTGCCTTCTCCTTTTACAGCCCCTGGTGTCTCCTCTAAATTTCTTTGGCAGATGTTACTGGCTCGATTGCTTCCTCTGTTAACTGGCCCAGCTGTGTTGGACTCTTTTGACATGAATTGGACTGTTTGCATAAATATGTTTAAGTATTTTTTTTCATTACAAAAATTGTATAAAATTCTATTTTAAGAGGATGGAACACTAGGGGCTTGTTCTTCTAAAATCCTGAATGATTTTGATTCACATTGCCTTATCTTTTGCATTCACCTATCGTCAATTGATCTCCTTATCTATGGCCACCTATCTTAGCTACTTTCTCATTGCTGGGACAGAAAACTCAACATTTGCGGCTTAAGGGAGGAAAGATTTACTTTAGCTCACGGTTTCAAAAGTTCTTAGTTGATTCAAGGGCAGCAGCAAATGGCAGGAAGGGTCTGGTAGAAGATAGCTACTCACTACATCACAAGAAGAAAAATCAGAGACCTCCAGAAGAAACTGGGGCGGGAACTTATATCCTTCTAGGGCACACACCTGTAAAGCAATCTACAACAGGCCTGTCCTCTACCACACACTTGTAATACACCCTTCTTGACCAGGCCCCACCTCTTATCATCATACAACACCCATAACATTCAGACACATAAAGTTTTGGACAACATTATAAATCCAAACCATAACATTCTGCCCCAGCCCCCAAAAGATTCATGTCTTCCTTCTTATAAAAATTTTATATAGTCTATCTCTAAGAGTTGCTATAGTCTTAACAGTTCCCCATAGAACTGGCTAAAAGCTGCACGCAGAATCCATGTAACAGCATGAACACTGGGCTGCCTTGAAATTTCCTTCACCGGATTAAGAAGTTCACTATTCTTTACCTTAGTTTTCAGGCAAGTCTCAGGATAGGGACAAAATGCTGACACACTTTTTGCCGGAAAACAGCACACATGGTTGCTAGACCAGTTGTCAATAGAGTCTTCTTTTCTTATCTGAAACTCCTTGAGCCTGGCCTTTCCAATCTGCAGCTCTCTCGGTCTCCTAGTTTTCTGAGCTCTGGCCAGAATCTTCCACCAAACGGGGCTAACAGCATTCTAAGGCTTCTCTAGCCAGCACCTTCAAACCTTTCCAAACTCCCCACACAAACCAGTTCCAAAGGCTTCTAAACCACATCACTGGGCAAGTCACACCAACAACCCCAATTCTAGTACCAACTTCTGTCTTAGTTACTTTCTTGTTGCTGGGACAGAATACCCAATACCCACAATTTCAAGGAGGAAAGGTTTATTTATTTTATCTCACAATTTTAGAAGCTCTCAGTCTGTTCGTGGGCAGCTGAAAATGACAGGAGGAGTCTGGCACGGTGGCACATAGCAGGACAGAAGGAAGAACCAGGGGCCCTCAGGAGAAGGTAGGCTGGAGTTTACATCTTTCCTGGCTGTATGCCTGCAATCTCATCTACAACATGGCTATCCTCACCACATACCTGTAATCTACCCCTCTCGACCAGGCCCCACCTCTTAGTGGCACAGGAACTCTATGGCATTCAAACGCATAAGGCTTTGGGGGACATTATAGATCCAGACCATAACACCACTCCCATAACATCCATCCTCCTCTGTGTGGTATTTGTGATTTTACCTTATTTTTCCTGTGTCTAATTGAGAAGTGAGGGCTTAATCCTAAACCCTCTGGCTCAGTTCACTTTTTTCATTTAGACTCTCCAGATGTATAGCGCAAACGTGTTTCTCCTTTACCCACAACTGTTAATGTATCACGATGTCCTTTTAACCTGAGCTTCTTTTTTTTTTTTTTGTTATCACTTTTGAAGAATGAAATATTTAGCCTTGGCCTGCTAAACAGAATTGCTACAAAATTATTTTTGTAGACATAGAGTTTTTCTTAGGTAGACACTTTTGTTGGTGATATCAAACTATTCCGTGACTGATGTTGATGATTTGAAACGATTACGTATGATGGACTGTGAGTCCACCCTAACTCCATCGCGGTTCCTACCTCGATATCTCTTTGTGGGAGCCGCCCTCACCAGTGCTGAGGAAGCCACTTCATAAATATTCCCTGAGGCATCTTCCCGCTTTCCTTCCCTCACCAACATGGCCGAGCGTCTCTTATCTTCTGCTGAGGCCTTACCGGAAGATAAAAATGACAGACCAGCACGCCCTGCCTCTCCTCCCTGCCCAGGCTGCCTTTCCTTCTTCATTCTGCCTCTGTTGTCAGCTTTATCGGGGTTCTCCTCTTCAATGCTCCCAGCCGCTGCTGGCTGGGATGATTTCCAGAACTCCAAAGGAACCAGAGGGAACTGCAGGATTTAGCCCATCTAAATTTTCACAGGCCTTTCCTTTCTCCCGCTGCCTTTGAAGTTTCCGTGTTCCCCTGGGGGTTTGCTTCTTTTGTTCGGGGCATCCTGGCGTCATTACTTTCTTCTGCTTCCTCGAAGTTAACTGTTAGCCACTGTGTTGAGTCTTGTGTTAGCTTTTACCGTAAATGGATCCCTGCCCCCACTACCCAGACCAAAAAAGGAGGCCAGTTCATGCTTCCTGGCCTTCTGATACAGAATATGGAACAAACCTTTTAATAAACTTGGCCACTAAACAAATATCAATTTTCTAACTCTCTCTAATGCAGTATCCTATTTAGTAATATTCATAATTATAATATTAGAGTCCTGGGTTGTGAAGGTAGACCAGTGGTATGTGGCTAGTACTGGACCGGCCCTGGGTCTGATGCTAAGCACTGGAAAATTAGAGTTCTATTGGCTTAGCAGTATGACAATAGGCTTGTCAACTTTTTGTTAAGTCCAACTTTTTTTCTTTTCTCTTTCAGAGTTCCAAAGTACTTTTTAAAAAGAGAATTTTTTTTGAGACAGGGTCTCGCTCTGTAGCCCAGGCTGGTCCTGAACTCACTATGGAGCCAGGCTGGCCTTGGACTCACTGCAATGCCCTTGCCTCAGCCTCCCCAAGTGCTGGGATTACAGGTGTGAGCCACCATGCCTGGCTTATGTGGTGCTGGGGAATTGAACTTGGATACTTAGTGTTGACGTAGCACTTGCTAAGCAAGCACTTTGACCGCTGAGCCATTCCTCCAGCCCCAAAGAGAGAATATTTTGAAATTATAATGAGAGGCTCAGTGTCAAAAATGTTTAAATAAAAAGTCAGTAAGAAATAGTATATTTGGATTGTGCGTGAGTAAAGCATATGATGGTTGGATCAAAAAGGGTGAATACATTTTGTGGAAATTAACTTGTGGAAGATAATATTCTACTTTTGTATTCATAGAAAAATTTTAAGGGGACATGACAGAGAATATTTTCCTTCCTATTTATGTCCAGTGAAAATCATATAGCTATTTTTGCTCTGAGTGTAGTTTATATCAGCTTACTCCACAAAGCAGTTGCATTTCTCTTAGGGGAAATTTTACTTTCACAGAAGAGTGCAAGTTACTATAAATGACCAGGTTAATACACCACTGAGAACAGCATGCGTAGATAACAGTGGATCCCATCTGGCCCCAGGGGACTGGATACATGCATAAGTGTAAAATCACAGGCTTACTATGTCTGGACAATGAGAAATTTCCTCAGTCTACTGTGTTGACACCAAAACCTGAACCAATTGACTGGTTATTAATTTATTGTAGGTCGAGTTGTTTTTGCCTCTGGGCATTCTTGTGTTCAGTGCAGGCTTTTGCCAAAAAAAGCTGGAGCTTCCTCAGTGTCTTTGCTTATTATACTCACAGCCTCGTCCGGTCTGAGATCTTGCAGATCTTGGCTGTGCCCTCTTCTTGTTCCCTAGTTTTATCTCAACACCATGTGGCTTTTGACAAAGTCAGGCCACAGCTCCAACCCAAATATCCCAACATCACCGAAGCCAGCCCACTGAGGAAATCCCCCTTGTTCGTTCCTGTGGGTCACAGAGCTGCGAATGGCAACAGGGAAGGTAAATACAGCCTGGCAAGGGATGAAGACCCTGGGAGGAGGGAAGATGGAGGGGGCGTTCTCACAGACAAGATGTAGCTGAGTCTGAGCGACATATTCTGAGTCCAAGAAAAATACTTTGCTAATATTCCTTTTTTCCCCCCAATAATTGCAAAGAACTTTCACCTGGATTTAAAAGAAAGGAAGATCTATATTCTGGTTTCAATTAGCATTATTTGGGACCCAATAAATGTTCTTCATACCATTACCAGGGCTGGTCAGGACATAACTGAGATTAAAATATCCCTGCCTGGGAACGTGAGTGTCACAATTCCCCAGGCTGATGTAGGGGTGGTGGCTGTTCCACCTCCCCTGGACTCTGCGTCCCCAACCTCATCCAACGCATGCCAGGTTTGGCTCACGGCTTCTTCCAGGCAAGCCCGATGAGTGTCTAAACTTTAAGGAAAAGGGAGAGAGAAGCAAAGTATAGAGAACCAACTGTCTCCTTTCCCTCACATCACCAGATTACACTTCACTCTGCAAAGCCTGAAGAACCAGAAGAGAACTTGAGGCCCCTTCATTAAGACTGACAACGTACTGCGAATCTTCAGTAGAGATAACCGAGGACAGCGAGAGTCCCATTAGCCCAGGTGCATCTTGTCCGGCCTTCCCTTAAGAAGTTACGACCCACTCTGCAACATCTGAGTTTCTTCTAATAGAAAAAAATTCTCAGTGTAAGCTGTCGTATCTGTTGTGAATACATTCTGCTTTTAAGGCCGGAAGCACCCCTTTGGTGTCTCTCCCTCCATCGCAGCAGATCGAGAGAAGTGGGACTCTATGGGACAAAACTCAGCTTCATAAGCATGAACTATGGGGGCGTCGTGAGCCCACCTCTGCTGAGATTTCCCAGCATCCGCCCACCTCCTCTCCCCTCCCTTCGCTCATCAACCTGGGCCAGAGTCGGCTGGACTTAGCTGTGCTCTCCCATGCCCCGCTCTCCTCTCAGCCCTCCTGCCCATTGCTGTGCTGCCCCTAAGGTCCTCCCCCTCCTTCCTGCAGACAAAGTCCGGCTCACCTTATAAGCCTCAGACCCTCAGAAGAAAGAGTATTTACGCTCTCTCTACCATCTGCAGACAGGGATGACTATTTCTTTCTTCATGACCCCACTTCAGGCTCTCCGTCTTGCTGTCCATAGTATCACACTTTATCTGTCTACCTATTTGTCTTCCAAATCAACCCGAAAGCCTTTGGAAGCCAGGTCTGGCCAGTGCTGGAGCCAATAAGAGTCCTGAGAACATTTGTCATTAGTTCTAGACATTGTTTTAAGTAAGTTCTTAGTAAGTCAGTGAAATAAGCATATCATTTTAGATGCTCAAAATCCTTGCATATGTTAGCTCCCTTTCACACATGGGAAGACTGTGGAGAGGTGAATAACTCATCGAATTCACATGAAGCCAGGACTTGAGCCAAAGAGTCTGACTTTTGGGGCCACTCTCTAAAAGTACTTTATTAGGTGGAGTAATTATTTGATAAATGAGCAGATGGGAACTGGTTACACAACTTTAGAAATATCTCTTTTTTCCCACTAGGGAATGGAGCTTGAAGTTTAATCTAAATGAGGATGTGCTCCAGTGAGGACTCTTCTCCACTGTGTCCCTGCTTTATTGCTCTCTGGCAATCTTCTCCCTCCAATGTGATGTCTGCTGACAAGGGAAGGCCTTGGGGGCAGTAGGAGACTGCTCTAGCCCTGCAGGGCTCCGGGGACCAGCCTGAGTAATTCATTCTGGCTCTGGGATCATAGCGGATAAAGAAGGCTCCGTCTCCCCCGTGCCTGAATTAGACTTTGAAGCAACCTGCGAGCCTTCCTGCTGCACCTTGAACCTGGGCTGGCCCCCTGGGTGTAAACTGGGGCATTGGACTTCTGACGGAAGACTGCTCCTTTGGCTGTAGCTCATCTTACCCCACTAAAGCCCGTAGTCCTCAGATGAATAATCAGAGAAAGGCAGGTCTTCCTGAGGCTCTTCCTCCATGACTGTAGCTCTGCTGGGAACTGTGTGCTGGTCCCACAGCAACCTGCTTTGATGAATGGTGGGATCTATCACCAATTTAACGACCACAGGGCTCGTTTTTACTGAGTGGGTAATTGTGATCGTTGAAGTTATTAAAGCAGAATCATGACACTGGCTATCAAAAGAATATTGCAGCTGAGCCCGGATATTTAAGATAGTGACTTTTTAAAAAGTTGTTCTGACTCACTGTTTATTAAAGAGTGAATTGATTTAAATTTTCTAGAAAGCACTTTGATTGTATGTATCAAACGCCTAAAAACTAGTATCTTTGCTGCAGTCATTCCACTGTAGGTATTTGTCTTAAGTTAATAGTGTACATGTGAAGATTTATATTTGAGGATGGTGGTGAAGTATTATCCAAAAATTCCGTAACAAATGCAGACATGGTGGTTCACACCTCTCGTCTCAGCACACTTAGGAGGCTGAGGCAGGTGGATAATAATTTCAAGACCAGCCAGGACTATGCAGTGAATTCCTGTCTCAAAAAAAAAAAAAAATAACAACAGAAAATTTGATAAAATGAAGTAATTTAACTTTATGATTAAAATAATATTCATCATTAAAATAATAAATTCATTGACATGAAAAGATGTTCATAGTATATTAGATTTCCAAAATTAGTAGCTTTGATCCTGAAATATTTGCAGTTGAAGAATAATGAGGTCTTTTTTAGAAAAAGATTCTGAAGGAAACAAACTCAAATGTTAGCTTTGTAGGACAGTATCAAAAGTGTTTTGAATTTTTCTTTCTTTTTTTGTGGCACTTGGATCAAATCCAAGACCTTTGCATTGAGTAACACTCCCATGCTAAGTTGGTTTTTATTTCAAGACAGAGTCTCACTCAATATGAAGTTGCCCAGGCTAGGCTTGAACTTGAGATCCTCTTGCCTCTGCTTTCAGAAGTTCTGGGATTTATGGGCCTGCACCACAGGGCATGGCTTTAAAGTCTTGTTTAGTTTAAAATTCAAAACTAAAAAATAATACACAGTGGTCATCCAAAGATTCTATCCGGCACAGTTGGCGGTCAATGGCCTGGGCACTGCTCTCTTTGATTATTGCGAGGACTCGTCAGGCCCTCTGCCATTGGCAGGGAGAAGCATTCTGCAGCCTGGGCTGCGGGGGCTCCAGGGACACTGAGCAGCCACTTTCCTGCGCTAAAGGATGTGAAATGAGGCACGGCAAGTCTACAGAAAGTACTCCAAGCCTTGCTTGCATGGGATTGGAGTGATGCCAAATACTCTGCATTAGACAGCTTTCTTCTTAAAATATGATTTATTTTATTTACTGTTGAAAAAGGTTTTTCTTTTTTTCCCAAAATTGCCCAGGGCTGTTCTGTTTTGTTCTAAAGAATTAGACAGTCTGCACTTTGGTTCTTCAGTATCATCATTTACAAAAAGATTTATAAGATCTTATTGTGAGCCACTAAAGAAAAATAAATACCAGTCTGTGGCAAGTGAGGGAAAAAGATAAGATCTCAGAAAATCCGGAAAGAGGACCAGGACAGTGGTGGTCCAGATTCTCCCGAAACTGGCCATGGCAATGGCCAACAGTGCAAGTCAATTTTTTTTTTTTTTTTTTTTTTTTTTTTTTTTACAAAAAAAGGGCAAAATTTCTTTACAAAGCACAAGCTTTCCCAGTTAGGAATCACAACTGATCTGTTTTTATTTCGTCCCAATTAGTAAAAATTTGCTGAGCACTGGACAAGAATCCACACTGGGCTGGATGGTGCAGAATAGGTAGGTGATGACCATGACCTTCATTCTAGGCAGAGAGAGTGGTGAAAAATGACAAACGCAGGGGGATTAAAGGTGGCTTTTGATTTTAGCTTTAATAAGATTGGGGATTTTCTGACTCTATGTCATATGATTTGGGGAAAGTTGGTAAACGTCTTTGAGTTTCTTAACAGGGACCTTAATGGCGTAAACTTGTGAAGTGCCTCAAGGAAAAAATGCAACAAATACATGCAGATTTTGTTTTAAATAGCATTTCGTGAGTGTTCAACAATTATTGTCTATAATTGATTGATTTTATATGTGTTTTGTAGGTCATGCTTTTTCCCACGAGAGCTCAGTATCAATGAAACAGGAAAACAGAAGAAAAAGCTCCTGAGCTGGTAGTTATTAGACAAAAGGCAGCGATCGCAGCTGCCGCCATTGTCTTCTGAGGTAGCCAGGAGAGCTTCCCTCAAAAAGAGCAACGGTAAGAACATATTTTTATTTGAGGACTCGGAATTGGAAAAGTTACTGGTTGTGAGATACCAGAAAATGTATTTAGGTTTATCATGTAATGGAAAAGCAGGGAAGAAATGGGCTGCACCCCTGAGACGGGAACACAAAGAGCTATTAGTGGGCATTTGAGGATTCTATAATTTTGAAAATGTGCCTTCCTCCTCCTCCTCTTCCTCCTCCTCCTCCTTTCTTAAATCTACAGCATGAGGCATGAGTGAAAGTGATTTGCTTGTTGGCCAGTGAGAATGTTCCTTGAAGAACATCTGGGTCCCAGCTCACATGAAACTTTTAAATGATTTGCATTTATTATTTAAATGGGATAGTGAATGCACGACCTCTGTTTTTGCAACAGGTGTGATGAGAAACAGCATGAGATCAAAGTGCTCTAAAATCACCCAACATGGCCGCCCCCATATGAGCCAGTTCCTTTGGGTTTTCTTCAGGAAATGGAGTTAAATAATTTTGGCTGCTTTTCTTTGTTTCCACCCAGGAAGCATTTGTGTGTTCAGACAGCTAGAGAAACGCATCCTGCTGATGGTTGTCTGCCTGCGAGGTACAGAGACACTCTCATCTATTGTTGAAGCAGGATCCAGGCCCTGTTGAAAAGCCAGATGCATTTCTGGCAGACAGGTAAAATGTAAAAAAAAGAAAAAAGAAAAAAAGAAAAGAAAAAGAAAAGAAAAAAAATTGTCCTGTGGTCAGCTGTTTGGCCTTGTGTTGAAAGATTGACTGGCAGGTGTGAAAAGGCAACGGTGGCTCTTCTTTCTGAAGGGCAATTGGATGCTACCACCGACCAGAGCCCTTTCGTACCCCTAGGAACCTGACATGCCTCAGACACATACTTTGCATAGCAGTGTCCAGAAGAAAGAATTTTTAAAACATTATCCCTAAGGCATATCATAATTCTTGAAGTTAACTATTAGCCAGTGCAATTAAGTTAAAGAACTTTTAAGTTTTTGTCCAAGAGCCAAGTTTTGGAAACCTGATCCTACAGTCTCTTAGTCTCTTACCACTGTGAAAAGTGCTGGATTTGTGCAGACTTTTTTTTTTTTTTTTGTAATAGAATTTGCCTTACAGACGTGATTGGCTGTCACTTAAAGGAGATAGTGTGAATGATCTTCTCTTAGTCTGACCAGCTACCTTGTCATTTTAGCAACTGGATATGATGAAAGCAGGGACCAGTTGCCACGGCAACAGCATCTTCAGGAAAGGTGATGAGAGAAATCATTTCTCTCTGAATGCTAATAGGGTGTCATATTCACCATAAACCGACTTGCGTCCCACTGGTTTCCTGATTGCCAAGGAGTCAGAGAGATTATTCACAGATTAAAGGCTGCTGCTTAATCGGATCATCTTGTTATAATTTATGCTAGGTCTTTCAGGAGGTGAAAAATATCTTTGAAAATTTTGAGGATTAGGTTTTCTGAATTTTGAGGTTTGTGACTTTTATGCCAGGGAAGTAAATAGAAACTACCCAGTGTTGAAAATGATGCAGTCGCTGCCTGCAAGTCACCCGCCCTGCGGAGGCTGGACCGGGATGCCTGTGCCTGTGCTGCAGTTGGAGGGGAAGGGGGCGCCTTCATAAAAAACGTGCTGAGGTAGCAAAATCGACCACCCTCAGGTAAAGTCAGCCTATGAGATGCATTTCCAGATTCTGGAAGTCACTCAGAACAAAGCCGTTTGGTTTTTCTCATCTTTAGCTCTAGCACACAAGATCGAAGACCTCAATCACTAACGAACGTAGCAAAGGATTATGTGAGATTCTCTCCAGATATGACTTGTCGAGGACATTGTGATTGTGAGATGGGATGAGTTAATTTCATTCCTCGGGGGTAGGTATTATTATTGGGAAAGCATGAGATGATATATTACATCCAATTCCTTCAATTAAATGAAGTCTGTCAATTAGGTTTTGGTCTGTCCCGAACTGGTGCTCATTTAAGTTAATAACCACTTTAAGCCTCAGTTCCCATGTATGAGAATAGTGAAACCAACGGTTCTATATAAAGGGAGATGAAATTAAATGAATCAATGCATGAGTATTGCTTAGCATAGTGCTTGTCATATGATGAGAAAACTGTTTCCGGATTCATTATTATTCCTATTTTCTTGACATAAAAGATCTCAGACGGCCTTAAGCTTTGGGTAAAAGTGTGATCTACACTAAAGAATTAGAAAAGATGTGTATTTATAATGTCTATCACAAATACCAAGGTCTATCAGACCAGCCTGTTTGCACTGATCTGTGAGTGGCTTGCAGGCAGTCGTGCAGCCGAGATTGATGCAAATATATTTCTGTAAGTAAAATTTGTCCATGAATACCTAACATCCACCAAGAATACACTAGGAAGACATTGGAATGACATATGGTCATATCCATGATATGCTGGGAAAAGAGTAGCTTAGAAAGCAGTAGATAGGGGCTGACAGTGCAGCTCAGGGGTTAAGAGCGCTAGTCTTGCAAGGGCAGGGACCTGCGTTCCATTCCCCGGCATCGGTTGGGCATAGCGGCACATGACACACCTATAGAAAATAAATGAACAAATAGAAAGTAAAGGCCTGCACCACTGTGCCAGGCTCAGTTTAAATATAAACAATAAATATGATGCAATTCCATTTTAAGGTGAAAAGGGCAGAAGGTATGGAAGAAAGAGTTGTATGGGGAAAACATATGTATACATTGGGTGTACAGATATCTCTGGGTCTTCGGTTTGCAAGGGAATTTTATTTTTTATTTGAGGCTTTTTTTTGCACAGAAAATGGACTGCATTTGTAGTTTTAAGAAATAGTTACTTTAAAAACCAAGCTAGAATTGACTCTGTAATGTGAATTAAGTGGAAGCTTCTTGTCTTTGCAGTTATTAAATCATGCCCAAGGCTGGAGCACAAAACCAGAAATCCCTGTGGGACTTCACACACTAGTCTGGTGCCTCATTAGAGTCATTTTTTGTTTTCTGGGAACACTGAAATCAGCTGTGGCCATTCTTGGGCTCAGAGCCCAGGAAAACTGAGTCAAATCTGTCACCTTGTCATTCTGAGGTCCTTTTCAAATGTGTCCCCGTGAGCGAGGCCCCAGGGAATCTGCTTGTGCTAATGTCTATACTTTGAGTCCTGGCTCCTCCAGACTGCTTACCATGGCTTTGATTGAGCAGCTTGGGGCCTAGGGATCTCTCTTACCCACATCTGCACCCAAGGAGAACAGAGCTGTGAAGGCAGCTGGAAAGGGGTCTCCTTTCTCTTACACCTGGGGTCAGCGTGAGTTTTCGGTAGAAACCAGGTGACCTCCCTCAAGGGGAAATAATGCTATTAGACACCGAGGCACGATTGGATGTAACAAGAGGTTACCTTTCCAAAGTGGCACTTTGGGCTCCCTGTGTTGAAATCCAATTACTTCCCACTGGTGACCTATATCTCATGCCCCATGAAGTGCTGTGAGACTACAACCCGGGGCACAGAGGAAGGTTCTGTGCTGCCTTTGTGATGGTGAGCAAGCTGGAGGGAAGGACTCTGGAGTCTGCTAATGAGCCTGAGTGCTTGGCATTGCCATGTGGGAGAAAATCACCAGGCTCACGGCCTCTAGCTTACAAGTATTTCCTCATGCTTTTGCCAATTATGGCTTTTTTCCCTTCATAATTTCACACCTTGAGAAAACATAACCTCAGATATCAAATGTAATGAGTAGGATGACAATGGCATATTGTCATTGGACTGATTTTAAATTTTAAGAAAAACATACATTTAAGTAGAAAGTGTTGCTTCCATAATAGACATTTCAGAGGGCCATTAAAAAAAAAAAAACTCGTTCATTCTTCTAAGATCAGAAATGCAGTTTCCGGCAACCTTGGACTGCCTTCTGTGTTGTATGCTGTAATAAATTCAGGGAAATGTAGCCACAAGCGGTGCTTTGGTGAACAGCCACGTCGTGCTGCTGTGGAGTGCCATCAGACGATGAAATGCGAGCTGCCTCGGTTTGGCGACATGGTCAGGAACCCACCGAATGCTGTTCTACTGGGAAGCGGCAGGTATAAGTTGGACTTCGACAAAGTACTCTGGTGTGTGTTATGGGGAGTGCTGGCAGTGAGACATATTTAGGAACTGTGTACATGTATAGAAAAAATGCAGAAATATGTGCTGATGCACTTCTGCACGACGTTCTATGGCACACAAACCTAAGCTTGGAAGAGTTTGTAACGAGCTTGCTGGAGGAGTGAGAGATGACAGGAAGGCTGATGGGTGTGCTCACTGCACCCTGCTGCAAAATGGCTGTGGAATTGGTTCATTGACAGATTTATCACTGGGTGAAAGATATTCATCACAGAAATGGAAAGGTAGAGGACGAGCTGGTTTGCTCGGGCGGTGAGGAGGGGACCATTCCTCCTCAGATTGCTGTCTTGTGATCAGAATGAGACAAGCAGACACAGCTTTCTAAAATAAAAAAGGTAAGTCTCTAATCTCTGTACCTGTTGAAAAGCAAGAATTGGGTATCACCTGTTGAGGGAAGTTTCAACAAGTGAAATATATGAAAATGGCATGCACAAGTATTTCAAAAGAAAAGCATTGAAAGGAAAACTATTAGGCAGGAGTTAGGGGAACCACAAAATGTCTCTAACTTTTGGTTACTGATAACATAAATTAGTCTCCGATGTTTAAAAACCACAAGTTAGTTTTTATTCTTCTTTTGTCGCAAATTTCCATGTTTAATGGGTCAAATCTCACTAATAATTCCTCTGGTGACTCATTTATTAATTTCTCATCTCCATATTCAGGGCAACTACTCAAGTTCTCATTATAAGGAAGATCAAATTGAAATGTAAGCTCAGGTTTTATGTGCCACAGAGCATTGCACGTTTTCCCTACTCATTTATAACACCCAAGCAGCTCTTGGGTAATTATTTTTTAGCCTACAATGTGCAGGTCAAACCATGTGGCTCACCTTTTAAATGTTGTGTTTTTGTTGTTGTTGCTTTGTTGTGTTTTTTGTTTGTTGTTAAGGCAGTACTCCCAACAGGACTGTGGTAACCACACCAAGCCACTTACTGAACTCAGCTAAGCTATGCCTCTCCCACTCTCTCCTGTCTGGCTGTGATTCCACCTCCCCGAACATTTCCCCAGATGGCATTCTTTGTTCCCAAGGCTCACAGCAAGTGTACTTTCTCCAGGCAACCTTTCTTGACCCCATGCTGCCCTTTGATGGAGGTAAGTTTTCCTTCTCTTGTGTTTCCACTTCACTCATTCTAATTGGGTACAATGAATTAAATATGCAATTGTCTCTTCTCTGGGACCTGAAAAGCTGGAGGGAACCGTTATTGCTGTTTCCAATAGCTGGCAAACTGCCTGACTCATAATTGAGGTTGGAGAAGTGCTTTGTATATTATAGGAAAGCAGAGAATGAGCTGTGAGAGATGTAGAAGGAAAATGGGTTTAGTGGCAGCGTAGACAAGGGACAAGAATGGAAAAGTGATGATGCCTATGGGACGAAATGGATTCTCAGGGGGAAGCTTCTGGAGTGATGCCGGCCTGCAAGTTCTGAACTTGAATATCCTGCCCTACCCTTAATGTCCTGCATCCTGGGTTCTGTTTCCACATCTGTACTTACCTGCTCTCTGAAAGGTCACCATTGATAACTGCTAGTGGACCTGGAACTTCCCCCAAACTCCAGGTGTCAAAGGCTTAGTTTCTAGCTTGGTTATAGTGGAAGGTGATGGAACCTTTGAGGAGTGGGGCCTAATGGGAAGTTTTAGGTCATCAGAAGTGTGTCTTTGAAGGAGATTTGGGGCACTGATCTTTTCCCATCTGTCTTTGCTTTCTGGCCTCCTTAAGGTGAGCAGCTTGCTCCTCCATGTTTCCCAGCCATTGTGTTGTCTTGTAGTAGGCCCAAAGCAATGAAGTTGATCAGTCATAGATTGAAATGTATTCAACTGTGAACCAAGATCAACCTTTCCTCTGTTTAACTTTATCTCTGGTATTTGTTCCAGTAATGGGAAACTGACAAAAACTGTACCTAACCACAAAATTCAACAGGTTCTTCTTCTTTCTTACCCTGTTGTGTTGGTTATTTTTCACAGCTGGAACAGAATACCTGACATCCATGACTTAAGGGAGGAAAGATTTATTTTAGCTCACATTTCAGAAGGTCTCAGTCCATTCACAGATAGTTGGTTGGAAAATGGTGGAATCACATGATGGGGCTATAGCTAGAGCCAGAGCTGGAGCCGGTGCTCTGGGGACAGAGATCCTCAGGACATGGTGAAACAGAGCTAAAGTGGGGCAGAACCAGCACACACCCCTCCAGGTCTCCTCCAAGACAAGTTCTGTTCTACACTGAATTGTGACTTCCACAACATCACGGACTTTCACCTGTACAAGTTGCGTGAGCACCTAGCACAGGGCATTACACATGGGCCATATGCATTATGAGTGAAATATCACTTAGGTGAATATTTTTATTTCCTATTTTTATTAATATCTATGTGATACATAATTGCAATGAGCACGGGTGTTTTGTGCACATATATATCACATCAACATTACAATCCCTCCCCTCCCCATTTTGACCCTTCTATACCCTTCCCTCTCCCTAACTCCCACCATCCATCCATTTGGTTTTATGAAAGGTGAATACTTTCCTCAGCCTTTCTGTTTTCATTTCTTTACTAGATATTTTAAGACTTAGTAAAAACTTTTAAAAGTCATGGCTTACTTAATTTAGAAAAAATTAATTATACCAATTTTATCTACTGCTAATAAAATATTATATTTTAAGTAATTAAATTGATATTTTTTGAGGGCTAAGACTTCTTATTTTGGATACTGTATATTTAACATTTGGATATTACCTATAAAATATGCACATATAATATGTAAAGTTTATATAAAATGTATTCATATTATTAACAAACATTTATCATATAATATGAATTGATATTTTTATTGACTATATGTGTGTCTTTGGCTAAAAGATAAGTTTTTAGGTTTATTAATAATTTTAAAGTCATCATTATCAACACCAGTGATTTCTCTTAAA